>BMAO01022346.1:0-266522 GCA_019973975.1 Trichonephila clavata | reverse complement strand
TAATGACTTTGATCTTTTGAGTTTCAAAAATTATAGATTTAAAAAAAAAGATTAAGAAAACTATAATTAAACTTTATACGCGAAAAAAAAAAATTTGTGATAAATGTTAGAAAAATTAATCGTACTCTTCAGAACTGGTAGTACAAAAACGCCTTCGAAAAATTATCAAGAATAGGAGTACTGTCTCACTGAAAATAAGGTCAATATTTCGCCTCCCTCCTTTTTGTACCTATATATATATATATATTATTCCTTATTAATCAATTCCAATAGAATTCAAAAGTATACTTTAAAGTCACCGCACTCTAGACAGATGATGTGTGCTTCACCAGCCATTTGAATATGTTCCCTATATTCCTCCATAAGACCATTTATATTTTTGTCTTTATTTTTGCTCTATAATAGAAGAGATACTCATAAAATCAATTATTCATGTGTCCAAGTTCTATAAATCAATTAAATTGACAGTATTTCCAATAATTTCATGTTATATTCTTGAGTAGTGCCAAAACTAATCTATAACTTCCATAATATTCCTTGCTATCAGATTATTCTAATCCTGAAAATATTGATTGAATCATATCCAATAACTATTGGGTAACTCGAATATATATATTTTTTGCTTTAAGATATCAACATGTGGGTGGAGATAGTGGTTCCCCCCTCGTCCTCAGACGTGAAGGCGAAGCTACAACTGAAAGGTACCTTCAGCGATGGATACAAGATCGAAGCTGAAAAAGAAGTCCACATCCGTGGTTCATCTATTGTCACCTTCGTGCAGACAGACAAACCCATCTACAAACCGGGGCAGACAGGTAAGTATTAAATTATATCGATCAATAATATTATCAAATAGTTCAAACATGTGAGAAGTAGTTAAGATTTTTAAAAAATGGCAGTTATAGAGACTACCGATAGAAGTGAAAATTTTGAACTTTTAGTATTAAAATTCGAAATTTCATAATGTTTGAATTAAAATTATCAACATCAATCTTGTTTTCACATCTATTGACACCGAGCAACAACTAAACGCATGTAATATGGTTTTTTATTATTCAAATATATTACGGGTTGTACAAGATCATGACAAAATATAAATACAATTCAATTGAAATAACAATATACAATCATATTATTTGTAAATAGTATTTGTATTTACTTAAATTTCAATGTACTTGATTTTTAACATTATTTTAATTGTTTGCATCATTGTCATCATTAGTTTCAACAATACTTAGACTTTTTGTACTTTCAATTATTTCATTCTGTCCTAAAAAAGATACAATAGGCTTATGGTAACTAAAGTAAGAATGGAAAATGTTTGATTCAAATTTATCTTAAGTATCGCGTAAAAACCGCATCGACCGTCGTTTTATATTTTGTAGTACTGAGTTTTCGATCATTGGACATATTTAAATTGTTTCATTTAGAAAATCAATTAATGGAAGATTTTTATCATCTGCAAAGTTAATATTGAAGTCTCCACTTAAAATCATCGGTACATTATCATATTTTTCGCCAAATCTTTTTTCGAGTATTTCAGAACTTTCTTTTGTATAAATCATCAAATTTTCGAATAAAATTGTCTCATAGATTGTCCAGTCGAACTATAAACGGCAACCATTAATATGTATTGCCCATTCTCGGAATCGCAACGAGCAATACACAGTATATACACATTGAACTTTTCACTAAATCCATTGAATTTCACTTAAAAGATATACACAGCACTAAATGTCAGCTGTATAGCTACAAATATACTGCTATAAGCATGTCGGTGACGCGAACGCACGAGATTTCACCCATCCAAAAAGTGTCTAAGGCGAACAGCACACTGCGCGTGCGCCAGTAGAGCATGTCGGTGACGCGAACCCATAAGATTTTCCCCTACCAAAAAGTTCCCAACGCCGCTAAAGAAGTTTTCACTTAAAAATTCATTCAGTTTCTTTGAATACATTAGAAAAATTTTCCAAGTCATTGAAAATACTACACCTGATTTACATTAGTATAACATCTTGAACAGTAATCCAGTTTGCAGAATTTTACTTCTTAAATTTTATTGGAAATTTTTGTTTTACAATAAAAAATAAAGAATATGCATTTTAATTTCACTTTGAAACTTGCACTTTCATTGAAAAAGTCCTCACTGAACAGCGTTCTCTTAACAACACAAGTTTATACTTACGCTGCCTTTAAAATATCTTATCTTTGAAAGCAAAGAATATAAGTATATTGTCATGATATACACACATAGTTTCGTGACGGAGTATTTTTTGCAGAGTTCAGCAACATAACAATCGTTTTAACATATATTGAAAGAATAATTCAGATGCAATAAGAATTTGTGATTAGAAAATCGCTTTGCTATTATTAATAAATGAATAACTTTAGCTTAGTCCATAATACCAACATTAAAGAACCTAAAATGATTAATTCCTGATTTTCTTGGAGATAATCTCGAAAAATGATACTACGCTGTCAACAGTATGAAACAGAGATGTCGCTAAGCATAGCTAAGCAGCTAAATGTCGCTAAGTAGTATAGCAGCTAAGAAAAAGATTTTTTTTTAAATTCTCTTAAAAAATGAGGCATCCATTGTAAGAGTTTCCAACCCTATGCCAGCGGGCATCATGGCGCCCGCTGATCGTTTAAAGTGGGCCCACCATAGTAAAAATATCAGTATTGCGATCATAATAAAAATGTTTTAATTTTTAATAGAATTTTATGTAGTTTAAAATGTGTATGATGAGTAAATTTTAGATCTTCAGAACCACATTGTCTTAAAATCCATTGTATCAGATTGAAATTTCCAGTATATGGTTGATAAAAACGAATTTCCATTCTCGAAAAAAGCAGTATATATAAATTAAAATAAGTTTTCGGTTCTACATGCTTATGTGAATAAATTTTCGACAATGAATATCATAAAATCAAAGAACGGATCACCATGTACAGATGACCGAACACCTTTTGAAGACTGCTTACGAGCAGGAATATCGTCATATTCGCCTAATTATGAAGCAATAATTGATAAAACGCAATGCCAACAATCGCATGGGCTTTGAGATTTGTTTTTTTTATAAAGAAATTTTGTGCTTTGTAGATTTTGAATAAATAAAAATAATTTTTATATGTTGTTTTATTTTTGGAATTAAATATTTCTTTGTACATTATGTGGATGCATTATTAACTCTATCCAACCATAAATTCACCTTGAAAAAATAAGTGGTGCCCTCCGTCCAACAAATATTCTGGAATCTGCTCTTAGGACAAAAGGGATGGGGACTCCTGGAAGAATGGAAGGTTTAAACAGAAAAGCCATTCCATATCTACCATGAAAGTTTTAATGGTCCATATTATACGTTTTTTATTTGTATAAAAATTCAAATTAAAAGCAGTATGTTCCAGTGTAATGGAGTGCCCACAGAAGCTTTTCTTTTCTATGGATTAGGTTGTTTCAATATCGTCTTCTACAAAGAGCCATCCAAAATCGTTACATCATAGTCATTTGGAACGACTGAAATTTGACACTATTCTGCCTGGGCCGTTCTTTATTCCTGGAATTATTTCTGATTCTATTTAGAGCAAGGAAAACTGCTTATATTTAAATTGCCGAGTTTAATACATTGTTATATAGTAATTTCGTTTGAGAAAAGATGTCGTAGTTTCAATATCAGCTGATATCTGCCATACATATAACAAAAACTTCATGGAATACAGTGAAAGAAATTATATTTTATGGTAACTCTGGTTATTTGTATCCTTTTTTAGAAAAAGTCCAGAATATCATTTCATAATAAATATTAAAATATTTTGTTCACTACCTTATTTGTTCATCTCCATTTCTTTATCAAATATAAGTGCAAAAAAAAAAAAGGATAGTTTCAATAGTTACTTGAGATTTTCAGGATAGTTCATTAATTTCAAGAGAAAAATTTACTTATCTTATGAGGCAAGAAGGATAAACATTTAATCATTTTGGAAGAGGAATTTTTCCAAGTACTACCTGTTCGAAAACATAATATTATTTAGAACCTCACGAAGGAAGCCCCGTCAGTTTGTATACAGTCCACCGAAGTTCACTGTTCCTAAGTCTGATTAATAATTATTTAGAAATTCATTAATATTCTAGTAACCGTCTTGTATAACTTTAATGAAGTGAAACTTCTTTGGGCATGGGAGTGAATGGGAAATTTGCCCAGTTTTGCGTAACAGTGAAAAAGCGAACGGAAGTAGTGATTCCCCTCTCATCCCCCGAAACGTCGCCATGGTGAAGAGATAGCGAACAGGAGGAAAAGAAAGCGGGGGACACCATGTGACGCGTCATATTCGTGAAGAAGTTGGACGATTGCTAAGGGGGTATGGAGTGGGGCATCTTGATGTTTGGACCAAAGGCGCTTAGGTATTGGAAATATTAAGTGAGTATGCTACTCGTAACGAACTCGTGTGGCGTATTTTCGTAGTTTTTTTGTAATAAACGTGCCGTTTTCAACGAATAAACGCACCCAAAATATTACCATTATATCGCTCTTCCCGTTACGGGAGTGTCTGGGGCATTGTGTATATGTCGCTAATGTTTGCGCCAGAATCGCTACGGATAGCGTCTTGTAAACAAACACAGTGACTTCTGTGAGTGATGCACCAAGTTTATGTTATTAATTTTTATTTCCGTTGAATTAAAATTAATTCGGTTTAAAATGCCTAGAACAAATGCAAAAATAAGAAAAGAGTTTCGTGAAAGGAGAAAAAAAAAGGAAAACTAGCAGCAAGTCCAGGCGAAAGTCTATATATCACCAGGTAGTTCTGTCGCAGCTTTTATCATCTTTATCCATAAAGTTTTCGTGCTGTACACATCAGAGACTGCTGCAATCATTGGATCCGATGGTGATTAAAAGCCGATTATTTTAACTGGAGACTTTAATGTTAATTTTGCTTCAGAAGAAGCAAAGCCATTCATTGGATTCTTGAAACGAACACTGAATTTGACAATGAGTACTGATTCTAGAGAAGGAAAAACAATGTACGGAACCATGAATTAATGCAGTTTTCTCACATTTTCTTGATTGACTACAATCGAGGATTTTTATATCCTACTTCAGTTACCACACACCTATTGTGTCTTTCTTGGAAAATAATGATGCAGAAAATTGAATGAAAATATTTTCATACAATAAATGAAATTCGAATTTTATTTGATTAAAGTAAGTTCTTTCAGCAGTTTAATATAATTAGATCTATTCCTGCATTTACGGCCAACGTCGCCAAAGAAGTTTCACTTCTATCGCGTGGCTTTCCACGCTTTTTTTTTATTATTATTAATTTCGAAGTCCCTTTGTTCTTATTCGTTTCAGATATAATCTAAGATGGAAATTTATAGCCATTCTATTCGCATATAAAAAATGACAGAATAGTGTAGCAAGTGTCTAAGAAAAAAATTTTTACAAGTGTTTATTAACTAGAATCTTACCTACGAAAAACCACGGAAAAATTTTATTATCTTTCGTACATAGAAAAAAGATACATTGTGAAAATCAAATGAATAATAATAAAAATTAAAGAGTTTTTTAAGCAAATTCAAATAAAATATAACACTTGATGGCAATAAGATTGAAAGTTTTTCACTGGTGGGACTAGATCTTGAGGGATGAATATCCACAGTCTTAGTGTCCTTTTTGACCACTTATAGACATTTTAACTCTGAAAAACAAAAACAAAGAACTCTTACATATTTAAAATTTTCTTTAATATTTATTTTAGATATGTCAGTAAAGACAAATTATCTTACCAACATCTATAAGATTAAAGTTTTGAAGAATCAACCTACTTTTTTTTGTATTATTAAACTTTACAGTCATCTTAAACTTATCCTTTCATCTTAGATGATATCGCTTAAATAAGAAAATAAAATGCACAATAACTTATCTGTTTTACTTACGTTACTGTTTCTAAAGCGTTTAAGTTTAAAGAACTTTGCAATAAATAGTTTGTAGTAACAGGACTCTTTTCAACACACAATAACGCTTAAGTTACTAAATATATATGATTTAGAGATATTTGATATTTCAGTCTCAGAGACTCTAGAGATAAACTAATACTATATTGTAAAATTACAAATAATTTTAATTTAATAATTTATTTAAATTAAATGTAAGCAAACACGTTATTTTTAAATGGTTCTCTATTTGGAGATTAAACACATTTTCGAATATAATAATGTGTTATTTAGTAACTTATCATCTTACCATTGCAGAATTTTTTAATCAGTTTTGTTGTTTACTGATGTATTTTATTCACACTATGTAACTTGTTTCCAAAACATTGGTCCAGGGTTTTGCTCTTGTGACAAACATGCACTTTACATACAGTCGACTCTCGCTAATTCGAAATTTTGATAATACGAACCTTTCGTTAATTCGAAGTAAATGCTCAATCCCTAGAAAAACTCTTGATATTTCGAACTAAAACTATCGTTTTGGTACACTCAATATTTCAAAGTAAACCTGTGGCTGGCCAGACTACAATACGCAATAACTCTAAGTTATCTTATGAAACATTCGACAATCGAACACTTACTACCTAGAGTCATGTAGCAAACAGGTTGGAGCTTACATGTTTTGTGTTGTATTGTCTCTGCATGTCTCCCCTGTAACGTAACTTCTTTGATGACCATCTGTTTCCCGGTTCCTCAGGCGAAGATTGTGTCTTTTGCTTCGGACTGACATAACGATTTATGGCTCATCTGTGTAACTTATAGCATGTGGCAGCAAATAGAGCACGGGTCAGATTGGACCCTGCCTTGAAATATATATATATATATTTTAAAATATATATATGAATATATATAAATAAAGCAGATCTATTATTAGCCATTTCTTGGGTTTCATTTCAAATATTACTTTTTGGCGTTTTATATAAAAACATTTTCGACCCCTTATTTACGAAGTTCATCTAAATAAACAAATCAATATAAGAATATTAAACATTTGTAAAAAAAATATTAAAATAAACTCTTATGCCTTTATGATATTATAATGAAAAAAAAATCTTTTTCAGTGAAGTTCCGAGTTCTACCACTAGATAGCCAACTGAAACCTCTGGATACCAGCACAGTAAGTTGATTTAAGAAGTCTCGAAAGCATTCTTTCAGCTAAATAGGATATTGTGCGCGCTTTTTTTATATTGCCATTAATAAACCTTAATTTTTTTTATAACGATAGTATATAGTGTGCTCCAAATTTCTCGTTTAAACTTTAAAAATGCATAAAAAAGGAAGAAACGATGATAAAAAAAACGCCATTTGCAAGAAAATGACTACAAAAAAAGTCGGATTTTTTTCGTCGCTGAAACATTTGTAGTTAAAAGTATCACTAGTATAGGGCGCTGACAATTTGAAATACAATGTGCAGGACAAAAATACGCTCCCATTAATTTATTCTTCCAATAACAGTTGTTCAACATACCTCCAGAACATTGTCCGACACAACTAAAGCGGCTGTGCAATCTTTAAACCTCGAACCCCAACCACTCTGTCCTCACCAGTGGCGTAACGGAGAACATTTGGCCCCCCTCCTGCAAAGTCAGGTTTTGAGCCCCCAAATTGGACTTTAAAGGGCTTGGCGGCAGTCAGGCCCTCTAGAAATCTGCCCCTCCCGCGATGCGGGGGTGTATGTTATGCCATTGGTCCTCACCAAAGGTCGTAGTCAATAGGAATCGTTTCACTGGATTGTCATTAGTATGGGGGTGCACCATTCTGCATGAAACATATTACAGGTTACACACCTCTTTGATTTAATGAGGGTACGACTAAAAATATTTTACCGCTAGGAAAAGTCTTTCTTGTAATTATTTATTTTCTTGCAAACCGCACTTCTTTATCATTATTTCTTCCTTTTTTTTATGAATTTTTAAAGTTTAAGCAAACTTTTGGTCCACCCTGTGTATGAGGAAGTAATATTAAATATTTAACAGAAAAAAAAGAAAATTCTGCTATTTATTGACATTCCCTCACTAATTACAAATGCATGATGAAATGAAAATTATAACTTAATGGAAATATTTTCCATTAAATAGTTCCAGTAATAGTTGTATTTCCAGTTTCTAGCATTAGTTGTTCTTTCTTATATCATTAGCTCTGAAAGTTAGACTTTTTTAGCAATAAAATGCCCCTTGGATAGGCGTTGATCCTGCCTCGATCAAATTTTATCATGTGCTGGTAGCCACTTCACCTTATGCGAAGAATAAGACGATTTTTTGTCCCATAAACAACTAACATTCAAATGTGATTTTCGAATGAGAAAACAGCTGCTTAATTTTTCTTTTATTCAGAGTTTGAGATACCATTTTTCCATACTAAATCATTCGATTGCGTTTGAATGCTAATAGTATCTTCCAGCGTCTTCTTTTCATGGGAATTTGTCGTTTGCATCATCCCTTCATCATGGTGTTGCTATTTTTATGACAAATAAGTAAAGTATACAAATAAATAAAGTGAGGTGTGGTATGCAAATCATCAAAGTTTGGTGTGAATGTGCATACTCACACGTACTCCAGTGACTCTGTGATTTACAAACGTGATATATCTAAACCGTTTAAATCAAGGCATAGTGGAATATCTGCAGACATGAAGATAACACATTGATACTCAGTACTAAGCGAGTAGAATTTTAGGTAGACGTAGAAAAGAAATTTTGGGACTGACTGCAATTAATCAAGTTTGAATAAGACCTCATCATTGGCTAGAAGATAGCGGGTAGTCGACGGTCCATGTTACCTACTCAGTCGTTCTATTTGAATATGCCGTTAGAAAATGTAGTGAGAAATGAATACGTGATGGTACCCACGTACAGCTTAACAAGTCCTGAGCACCATTGTGGCGAAATAGTCTAAGAAAAACACAAGTCCGCGTACAACATGGGTTGTTCAGGACTTCCTACATCAACTTTACACTTTTGCTTCCCTTCGCTCTTTATAACATTTCTCCTTCTGAGTATATCTGGTACCAGCTGAAACACAAGATTCCACTGAGTTACTTTATCGATGATTTTGGAGGTGGTATAAATCACAATCAGCAGTGATATTGAAGATGGGAGGATATATCAATCTGTAACTATCTAATTTTATTCTTTCCAGGAGAAAGTATACAGCCTCTGACAATATATTTCGGTGAATAGTCCTGTTATATTAATGTAGATGAAATATTAATGAAAGTTGCCTTACTGTCCTTTGAAATAGTCACCTTTCATAACTCATGACCCCTGAAATCTGCTTTCATGTCCTGGAAACTTTGCATGAAGTCTTCTTTTGAGACGGAGTTTAAAAGCCTCGTCACGTTTCATTGGATGTCAGAAATATAGTCAAATCTCTTTCCTGTCAAAGCGAGTTTGAGTCATGGGAATAGGAAGAAGTCAGGAGGATTGAGATCTGGTGAGAGAGAGAGAGAATGGTAGACGTTCAACCACCTTTGCTGCACCCTTTTTTTTTTTGCCAAGAACTTTTTGTTTATATTGGCTGTGTGAGGGAGAGTATTGTCGTAAACAAAAAACCATGAACCTTGGGCGTACTGGGGTCGTACTCTGCGTTGACATTTCATGGAACGGTGCAAAATTTCAATGTACCTTGCAGCATTGATCGTCTAGCTATCATGCGTTCAGTTAATTGATGATCTTTTGTGATTAATTATCCCCTTTCTCAATGTTTTTGCAACTGACGGAGGTCGCCGTTCTTTCGCTATGGGGTTGTCAGAAACACTTTCCCGGCCTTCTCAAAAACGGGCGAACCTCTCATACAATAACTTCAAGGGCAGTGATTTATCTTCATAAATATGTACCAGCATCGAATAAGTTTCTTTCGGTGTCTTGCCAAGCTTAAAACAGAATTTTAGATTGATCTTTTGTTGGTTCATTTTCCTATTCTCAGTTAAGAGCCAACGCACTAAGCAAGCACTTTGTAAAACAAGTCTTACACAGAACACAAACGACGCTCAACTGAACAACGGTGGTGGCAGATAGTCAACACCTACCACTACGCATGTGTAACGCTTTGTTTCGCCAGTGTTGCCCGATCGGCAGTTCTGACTTGATTCACCGAACTTCATTGTCAGAGGTTATATCTTTCATTTCTATCAATATCGGTATTAAAATTCATTTCAATCCAATGCTTCCTCCTCGGGTCACTAATTTCAATATCCATTAGTGTAATATGAAATGTAACCGTGCGTTCAATTGTAAATCGAGTGCTTATCCAAAATTATGCATTTCCCTGGTTTACAAAATCTGAAATATTTCTGAATTTTGATGAAGTAATGAAGAATTCTCATTACAGGTCGGTGATGTTTGGATTGAAGATCCCTCGGGTATCAGAGTGGCGCAATGGAAGCAGTTAAAGTTCGACGAAGGTAATTATATTTTCAATGGTATTGGAATAATCTCTTTACTCTTAATCTCATATTTCCTTTCTCCAATGATATTATTCTGTTTACCCATTTTTCTGTAACACTCATATTTCTTCAATGTATTTTTCAATATTTTATTTTTGTATTTAGATAAACTTCCTTTGAATTTCGATTAGTATACTTTTTCCCCTTCCTTTTATCGTAAAAAGATTTCATTGTCTGAGTTAAAAATATAATTTATTTAAAACTGATGAATAAATTAAGATATCACGGAAATTGTAGCTAAAATTGATGTTTGGGTATATTGTTTTTCAGTTTTTCGTGATGCGATTATTAATTATTGGTCGTTGCCCGCCTGTTTTGCTGGGTATTTCTTGAAAGTCTATTTACGATAAGCAAATCCTTAGTGAATATCTACTCAACAACAAAAACAAACATGTTTGCCAAATTTCAAGTCTTTAGTTCTAATAATTCAAAAACAAGATTTTTTTTAAATCTATAATGCGCCATAACCCTCTTAGGGGGTTAATTTCCGCAAAAACTGTTCTTAGTAGATCTCATTTCAACGAAAAATTTGCTTACCAAATTTCAAGTCTGTTGTACTAATACTTCGAAAATGGATTTTTTTTAAAAATCTATAATGCTCCTGCAACCCCCTTGACAGCAGATTTCCGCAAAACCAGTTCTTATCGGATGTCTACTCAAGAAAAGAAGTATACCTGCGAAATTTGAAGTCTGCTAAATTAAATTTTCCTCGTCTACAATGGACATCTAAAATTAAATGTACATTTTATACAAAAATAAAACATACGAAAAGACAACTTTTTGTGCTTTGATGAAACTTCATTCTATAAGTTCTTTTTTAAATTAATAAAACAAATAAGAATAGATCTAACACAAAGCAAGAGAAACAAACATCCTTTGAAATGATGCAATAGAAATTCCAAATGCATCTGTAAACTAAGTGGCGAATATAACAGAATAACGACCTTATTTTTTGTGGACATTTTAAGCATAGCTTGAGTGTTTTTGTTATCTTTTATCACTATGACCTGAAAGACGGAAATTAATGTTTTTAAAGCACCAACAATAAAAAAATAATATTCTTCAATTGCATGAAGCGAAAAAAAAATATTATTTAGCACATGCACCAAAATTCAATAAACATTAAGAATCAAAAGGGTTAATGTCCCTTTTGTTCGGGTACGTAAAAATGTGACAGTTTTGGTTTTACGTAAAAAGTTTTCTTAAAAAATAAATTTGATCGCGAAAATCTAATAATTTACTTATCAAAAAAATTTCACCAAAAAAAAAAAATCATTAAAAATCTATTTTTAATGTTCGTTTTAGAAAATTGATTTTTTTTTGTAAAAAACAATGTTCTGCTTTTCGGTAATTAAACCATAAGCTTTCTTAAATATTAGTCTTATGACACAATTTTGAATTTTCTTCGGTTTTCTTATCCATTATCTATTTTACCAAAATAATTTCCAAAAACATTCTGATATATAAAATATGTTTTAAATCGAGTAAAAGAAAAGCATTTGAAATAAAATTGGGAAAACTATTAATTTTTTTTCAACAAAAGAAAGATTGGAGATTTTTACTTTGTTTGACGGCAACTGATAAAATAAATCTCGATTTATTAAAAATAATATCATGAAGAAAAAGAGAGAGTGTTTAATTTCTAAGGTACTCTATTGTTAATAATTACTGGTTTTTTTAAATCGTCAAAAAACATTAATAAACATTATTTATGCTACTTAAATGAGAATTAATTGGCATCTAATTTCATATCCAAATAGTGTAATAAATTGTTATATCTTAGTAACATATTTCGCTAATATTTTATTTATGAAGCATTCATATGAAAAATACTCCCAGGTAATACTAAAGTAATGTCCTGCATATTAGTAATAAAGCTCGATGAAATCAATTTTTTAAATAAGTTGATAATTTTTCAGACTCTCACTTCCCAACTATTTTCAAAACTATTTATTCATCCCTTGCATCCTCCGTGTAGAGAGGGTGATATGTATTTAATCTTTCGAGGCTCACAAAGTCTTCACGTTGGCGTGGTGGGGAAGTTTGAAGTATGTTGCACAATTCCTGGCGTTACCCTCGTCACTTAATTGTTGTTCAAAATTGTCAGGTTCATTGTCAATAACCCTCTGTTGCTTCTGTATGCTTTATTAATAAAATAACATAAAAATTTTTTTGAGTCAATTCCTACTTGAAAAACAAATTGAGCTTTTTATACCTGGTAGTTGGATAATCAATGTGTACTGTCACCATCTATTACCTTTATTCGGCATAAATTTAATTTTTTCTCCCTTTTTTTAAAACTAAAATTAATTAATTAAATTTAATTAATGAATAAAATTTTTTAAAATGTATTTGAACTTGAGTGGATGAATAAAAAGTATTTTATTAACGATTGAAAATTTGAACATGATATATATATAAATAAATATAGGAAGAGGTGAACTAATAGTAGGAATTGAAAAATCAATCAGTCCTTTTCATTGCTAACGGAACTAAAATTAATTTCAATTTTTAAACCAATGACAAATTTATAAAACTAATTTAATACTTAGTTTATTAAAAGATTATGAGTAGAGGGGTAAAATGTGTTTTTTGAGTAAAAATCACTGACTTCGTTGATTTACCCTATTTTATTTTAAAGATATTATCAATCTTTGAAAATCGAATCGCTCTATTTGCTGATAACACATTTACATTCTGTAAGTATTTTGAATATTCGTTATGCATTTAGAATATTTATAAATAATTTATTCCAGGAGCAGCTAAATTCAAAACATTGTTAAAATGGAAAACGTGAACCCTAAAAAAAGTCTTAACTACAAATAATGCGTACACTTGGGAATTTTATCACTGATATGTACTCAAAGTTTATCTGACCAGTTCAAAACATGACGACATCTAATTCCTAAACTAAATAACTTGATAGGAATGTGATGAAAAATCGACCTTATCGAGTTAAAGAGTGGAAGGAAATATTAAAAATTTAAAAAGAAAGCAGAGATAAATATTTCGCAACTTAATGTGATTGCTCTTCGAATCTTGAAAAAAGCAATACTGAAGCAAAAAGTATTTTGAGGCACTCAAATGGAACCAGTTTTTAATACTAGAGTTCTAAATACAGTTTCAAGTTAAAATTGTATTGAATCACACTCAAAAGACTTTCACATAACTTAAAAATCTTGATAATTACTTGTTTCTTGACGAACCAGACCAGGAAAAGTTAAACAGTAAAAAAAGAGCTTTATATCTCTTACGACTCTTAAAACTCTTACTAAAATATATGTTTTCTCAAGCAGAACTTGAATTTTTTTTAACTTTATTTTTCAATTCAATTAAGAAATTTCCATAAAAAGAAAAACTTTCAATTTTAATATTAAATAAAAAAATATAATTAACTAATTGATTTAACTAACTTCGCATTGTAAGTTAAGACGAGGTTTGTCGGGGACGGATCTCATAATTCTGAACTTCGTTCAAATGGCAAGGGCGACACCTGATCTGCACTCCATTCTCCAAACTTCCACACCACGCCGACATGAGGACTTCGAGCATCGATAGAATACAGAATATGACATTTATCATTTATATGTGAGACGTGTAAAAACGTATATTATTAGTATGTTTCATATGGATGAAAAAACAAACAGTTTAAACAGAAGAATTTTGTTACAGATAATATATTATTTCAATCGTGTACATTCGATGCCTTATTGAACTATTGATGTACCACATTTTTTTTTCCTAATAGTTATCTGGGTGATTTCACATGATGAAGATGTTTATTTTATAATTCTCTTATCTACAATCAGCTTAAATTACAGATAATCAATAAAAATACTATTTGAAATTATTTTTAATAGACTTTCTTAAAAAAATTCTTTATAAACATTTAATTTGAGATATAAAAAGGTACTATTTTATTCCAAACTGTTATCAATAGCAGAAATCTCAATAAGAAGTAGCTGAAAATCAGCGTTTTGCAAGCATTAAGATCAAAATTTAGTCATCTAGGAAACATATACAATATCTCCATGTTTTTTTTTTTAAATTTCAGGTATGGTCCAATTAGAGCTCCCACTGTCCAGCGAACCCACCTTGGGAACGTGGAACATTAAGACTACCATAAACCAGGTATCGAGTACTCAGAAATTTGAAGTCGAAAAGTATGGTAAGATGCCAAATTTCATTTATCAAAATTAAATTTATCTCGAAATCGAATTTATTTCAAGCAAATTAATTAAATTTGCGATCAATTTATGAAGATTTCAAGCAATTTCTCTCTCTGTATTTTCTTTCTTAGTTTTACCTAAATTTGAAGTGAAAGTTAAGCCCCCTCCTTACATCATGGCTGATGCGGATGTCATTCCTCTGGAGGTTTGTGCCTGGTGAGTTCATGTTACTTCATTAATATACAGGGCGTCTCAGGATCATTGGGACAAACTTTAAGGGAAGGTAGGGGGCATCACGAGGATTAAGATTTGCATGACAAACCATGATCAGAAACGTCATGGTAAAGTAGTAAGATAGAACTCGGTACCTTTGGTTCCGTAAGCACATAACATACCACTAGACCAAAATGATCACTTCAGTCCGGAAGCTCTTACCTGGTGTATATAGAAACCACCGCTACACATTCTTCGCCAGTGAGCCGGTAGATAGGCAAATGAACGATACAGTTGTTGTGGCGAGCGTGTGAGTTGTTACTGTTGCGTCAAGTGTGCCTGATGGCTTTGTTTTGCTGCGTCAAGTGTGTCTGACGGCTTTGTTTGCTGCTTTAAGTGTGTCTGACGGCTTTGTATGCTGCGTCAAGTGTGTCTGACGGCTTTGGTTGCTCTTGATGTGGGTAGATGTCGCCACGACAGCTGAGCGAAGGTTGCGTTTTTCTTAATTGTGTGTCAAGGTCACCCACGAGGAGATAGAAATCGGTGCCTTTGGCTCCGTAAGCACGTGACATAACATTTGCTCAAAAAGATCACTTCAGTCCAGAGGCTGTTACTGGCTTATATAGGAACCACCGCTACAGGTACAAGAAATCAAGAGACACAAGACTGAGATAATCTGGAATATTTATTGGTCAAAGCTGGGTCATACTGGAAGTCGAGTGCTTCCCTATGCAGGTACCCTTTGAGATACAATCTTTCTGCTACTCGTGCATTTCCTTCTGCCAATCCGTAAATAAGGTGCATATATGCTAGCTCGGCGTTCGTAAAACGTTCCATACTGCTTTACGGGCGATGGCAGCTCAAATGAATACGAAAATACAGTCTGTTTCCTCCAATGCTCCTTTTAACAACGCCACCTAGTGCCGAACGAAGACGTTTCCGACCATGTGTTGCTATGTAAATCTGAATCCTTGTGATGTTCCCTACATCCCTTAAAGTTTGTTCTAATAGTCCTGGGACACTCTGTATAAATTATAATTCAAAAACAAATAAATTATTTAATTTGCTGTTATTTAACTATTAAATAAAGTAATTACATATTTCAATAGATGAGGTAGAATTATGAACATCCATATATAGTTTGATTCATAATTTATGATGCAATAAAGATTATAAAAACAATAGTATATGCAAAACATATTGTATCAATGCTATTTAAGACGAAATGTTTTATTATTAGATTATTGTCCTGATTTCATTATGAACTCTTGTATTAAAATTATATACAATTCGGTTAATATTTAAAAAGTAAAGAATAAATACTTCTATGAAACTTCTTTTTTCATTGTGTTTTCTGACTCATGTACAGTACAGTACTCATGTCCCTTGGATATTTTAGGTAACAGGTATTCGTAAATTATTTTTACAACTTTAGATTTTAAATGCTTCTAAACTCTCTGCTATATAATAATAAGTAGTTATCACCAAGTGGCAAGATAACTCGTATTTGTTTTTCAGTTGACGCGGATTCGACGAAAAAAATGTTTTTTGACTAATTAATAAAAAAATTATTAAAATCTTAAGCTGCAGGCATAGTTTATTGACACTTGGGACAAGGGTACTTTATTGCGTTACCCTTATAGTCCTAAGTTTCTTTCACCTTAAAAAATACATACACTCAGGAACCTTTAAAATAGTGCACCAAGAAGGAAGCAAGCTACAATAGCAAAACTTTGCAAAATAGTCTTTCAGGGCCAATATTTCAGTAAGATAATGCTCATTCCCGCAGATAGCTCGAGTACCTCAAGACTTTCTGCCACATGTTCAGACTCTTCCATGGCTGGCCCGTTCCTCGAATGTGTCTCCTTTAGAATATTTTGAGGACCAGACGAAACTCCAAATCATGGGTGTCTAAACTATGATCGCTTATGGGCCGCATTGCAAAAAAAAAAAAATTTCTGGGCCGCACATACAATATTTTTTTAACAAATTGAAATAAAAATTTTAACTGTATGTAGTTTTATTAAAATAAATTAACTTATTTTTATTCTAATTTTTTAATTTGAATTAGACATGAATAGGTACAAATTTATTTTAAATTTGTGGAAGTTTCATTTCATTTAGTTTGGATTTCATAAAGATGGGGAAAAATTAAGTTAATGAGATAATTGAATTTTCGTTTGTTCAACAAGTAAATCGATATCGGGTTCAATAAACGAAGTTGCAATTTTCAATGTATTTTCAGGATGGTCGTCAATGATCTATGTCCTATTTTTGTTTTTTTGTATGCTTTATTCTTGAAAATAACTGTTCACAAATATAGGTACTGCCAAAAGCTGAAGATATTAGTAAAGCATGTGTGTGAAAATGAGGACATTTATCGCGGTGTAGGTAATCTTTATAAAACTCCAGTATAGAAACATTCGCAAATTTTTCTTTCAGTTGAATTTCACTTTACAGTTCAATGCATTCCATTTGAAATTTGAAGGTAATTTATTTATTTCTAGAGAAAACGGGGCAGAAAATATGTTGAAATACTCTTCGTTTTTTTGAAAATCTTGAAATCTTCTTTCAAACACTTGAATTAAATCGAAAACTAATGCAGTATATTTTGCATATTTTGTGCGCATGCATTTATTTTTTTCAATAAAAACGTGTATATTGAAATATTTTCATAATTTGCGTTTGGGTCGCACTTTAGACAAGCATGCTCTAGATCATAGTTTCTCAACGTGGGCGATAACCCCCCCCCTTGTGGGCGTTTGAGGCTTTCAGGGGGCGTTGAGATGGCACGGAGGGACTTGGGCAGATAAACCAAAAAAGACTAAAAAAACAAGCTGATTATGTACTAACAAAAGTAAACTTTAATACTGTTTACTTATGTTTATTGTATGTATTTAAAAATCATTCTTATATCATATGTACAAATATTCACATATTTCGATAGTATGGGAAGTGGATGAAAAACTTAAAAAAGATTACATTACATTCAGACGTACATTAAATTGAATGATATAGTGCATTTTAATTTCTGTAGAGCACATGTTGTCTTTGTCTGTGAGCAGTAGGAAACATGTTTCGTCCAGTGCATTTCATTACGTAACACATGGGCTGAAAAGTCCCGGGCCTAACAAAGAAAACACAGTTTTTTTGGTTCAAAATTAGCTTTATTCATCAACGTAATCTCCATCAAGAGCAACGCAATCATTCCAGCGCCGCTCTAACATTTCAATACCACTTTTGTAGAACGATTTATCTTTTGCCTCAAAATAGGCCTCAGTTTCAGCGATAGCCACTTCATTCGTGCGAAATCTTACCGGCGAGCATTTTTTTCAGGTCTGCGAACAGCCAGTAGTCGCGTTGCTTCGCTTGAACGGTATTTTTTCCCATCAAGAAGCAGTGTAAAATTAAAACACGAAATTGTTTTTGATCCATTGTTCTGAAAATAACAAAAGTAGCGTCACTCTTAGCACAATAACTCACAACTAATGAATAGAATATCATGAAACTTTATATATATATATATATATAAAAAATATATAATATAACAGCTGTCTTTTGAAGGTTAGTATTAACTGAAAAAAAGTGACTGCAATAAAACTAGCGCCATCTATGTGTTAGGCCCGGGACTTTTCAGCCCATGTGTTATATTGTCCAAGAAACATAACTAAATATGTTAACCAGGAATTAACGTGATTCTTTAAAGGCTGAAACTATCAATTTATATTTATTTTGAAGGCAATAGTTTAAAATGAATTACTTCGTATCATCAAATCCCCTGCCTGTCCTTATAGCAGGTAATCTAAAAATCTTTTATTCCACTCTTTTAAATGAAGAAGAAATTCAGTAGCGTTTCAATTCCAACAATTTCCTACCTATGACTAAAATATATAATATTACACATTTAAATATATTTGTGGCAATAGATATTTCAGATTTGCAAGTAAAAAAACTGGGACTTTAGAAAAAAAAAAATGAAATTAAAAAAATATATTCTTTTAGGAATAGGATATTTTTTAAAAATTAACTCTTGTTTTCACCATGTATTATGTACACTGCTATTTCTCTAGAATGGGAGGGGGTGGTATAGAAATATTCAGTATAAAAGGGGCGACATCGAAATATTTATTAAAAAAGGAGACGCCAGTTCAAAAAATGTTGGGAACCTATGCTCTAGATCAGGGGTGGGCAGACTTTTCCAGGGTGCGGGCTATTTCTAATTTTTTCAAGGAGTTGCGGTCCACCTAGTGTCTGTGGCGCACACAAAGCCGGGGGAGGGGTCCACGTCCGGACCCTCCCTCATAACCCTTCATTTTTTCCCCGATTCATTGTAGTCCCATGTATATAGTATGTAAAATGTAATGAAGTATTTGATATTAGTAATTTTTTTATTTATTAATGCTAATTATTTATTCAGTAATTTAGTTTTTGCTGTTTTTTGTTTCCGACAATCGATAAATAAAAAAAAAAAATAATGTGTGGCTTGGTATTGGGGTATGATACAAGAATGATAGACCTTCGACCCTCGACCCCATTCCCTTTAAAAATTCTTGTGTACGCTACTGCCCAATGCCGTATGTGTGGTGAGGTAAGGAAAAGGTTATTATTATAACTTAATAAGTACAGAATATATACTTACCTACAGAACTAAAATAAAAAAAAAACATTTAAAACCGCGTTTAAAGCAAAACGCAAGATAGAAACTTAATAATAATAGCTCCAACTATAATTATACCAAATGATACATTTATTATGAAACAATTCAAAATACATTAAAAAAATAATAAAACATTTTTATATCAAGTTAGTTTTTGTTATTATAGTCAGTAGGAGGCATAGTCTGCGTACTGTCAGCCAATCTTGAATTTTCCGTATATAATTACTAACTGATAAAATTTTCAGGCGGTCCCCCCAAAATGTCTTGGTGGTCCACCGGTCGATCGCGATCGACGTAATGCCCACATGTCGTGTCACTCTGTACATGACTTGAAGGTGGCTGTTTAAGGTTTTCATCCGACGTCTAAAGAACTACACGTTGGATTATTTTGCAGCAGGAAATGGTCTGACATGTTATTGAAGCATTGTATTTGCCTGATTGTACACACTGCATTTTTTTAATCGCCTTGATTTTAAGATTGTAGCATCGAATTGTTAGACAGCAGTTTGCTACCCGTTTTTTTCTTTTTGACGCCCATGGGCGAATAGAATCGCTAGATGGGTTATTTTCTTCTTTAAATGAGACTATAAATTCGTCTGTTACACCTTGGGGGGGGGGGAACAGTTGTGGCATCGGTTCATAGGCAGACGTTTGTTATCCCTCTTTTTCTTCTCCGCCACCCGTAGACGAATATATTCACCAGATGACATTTTGTTCACAGTGATCCATAAAAGAGAACCACCTGTTCTGACGACTGTCGATTCTTCAGTTCCACACATATGTGGCCATGTTACATTTGGATGGAAAGTCTGTAGTAAGGAAGAAATGCCAAGGAGTGTATTCTCAGTATCGAAGTGACAGGTCGATTTATAGATCTTCCAGATGGCTTATGAGGTGCGGCGACACTCAGTCGAAACAGACTTCTGTCTCTGAGGAACCATTGGAGGTTGGGACCACGACCGAGGGTCCCGAATTCTCGCCAATCAGAAATTATTGCGAGCGTGAAAGATGCCCACACAGGGAAGAATGAAAGAAATGGATCGGAAGAAGACCAGATACTTTTCGCGATACCTACGATAAGCTGCAGGGCAGCAGGAGGTCCAGCAATAGTAAACCTGCGAAAGGTGGCTAGGCAGCAGGAAGGCCAGTGACAGGAGACCAATGAGTTATGCTGTAAGAACGAACGCTGTTGAGAAGAGGGACCAGAATTCGGGAAAATCAGAAAACTGTGATCTAAACTTGTTTTTCCCAGCGAAAGGCTGCGGGTCAGCGAAGGATTTATAACAGCGTTTTAGGAAAATAAGAAGCTCATCTAGAGTTGTGAGCAACTTACTGGAACCCAAAAGGGTGGATCGTTGACATTATGATATCCAGTTGAAGACCCGCAAGACAGGTGTGTACTGGTAGAAGTAGCTGATAGCCAAATGTGTAAAATATCGTACTGGAAGAAACCATAATATAAGTGTTAATTTTTACTTAAGTTTGTACTAAAATAATACTTTACCAAAGCTGTGCAATCTATATTAAGGAATTTAGTACATTTGGAGGGGCGGAGGGCATGACTCTCTCTTATTTACATAATAATATGTATTGAATTTAATTTCAATTTGAAACTTCCTTCTTCATGCGCTATTTTCAACGTTTCGAGTATATTTTACGGTAATGAATGGATGCAATTCATCCCTTCCCGATTTTGCAACTGTAAGACTGTTAAATGAATACTCTTTATGATCGAGATGAAAGATAAATTTATTTTGGAAACGTGGAGGCTGGTAAACAAGGGGAATGAACTGATACAAATGACCCCAATCTGATTTCTAATGACACCCACAGATTTGATTCAGATTTGATTCATGCGTCCAAATCAGGTTGAAGTTTAAGAAAGGAGAAAATATATCTGAATAGTTAGGGGACCTTGAGTTCGCTTTTGTACTATTTTGAACTGTAACGGCCCATTCATCACTGCTATGATTCACGAATTTTTCCTACATCCGTATGACAACAGTTAGCATAAATTTATAAAATACAACCTCCCTTCTCTTTTATTGGTCCCGGTAATTGAGTGGTCATGATCGCGAACGTATGGAGTCGTAGGTTCGATTCCTGATGTCACTGAATAACTGTTGTGTAGAAGGGTTTATACGTAGTTAAATATGTTGAAGCTCAAAATTCTCCCATTAGCGTTGAGTGGAAGTTTGGAGAAAGGGGTCAGTTCAAATGTTGTTCTCGTCTCTTTTCCCACTGTTTAAAATAACGATGTCTTTCGCCAATAACTCCCAAGTGTTCTTCAAAATGCAGTTAATCAATCAGCACCTCTCTATTGGAAGTTCAAAAATTCTTGATATTAAAATTGTAGTTAACTTTTTTTTCAATAATAGGAAAGAAGGCCTATTAATGAGACTCAGTATGCTTAAAAAGAGAAATAAGCATTAATTGAGAATATTAAACTAAACTCAGTGGCGCAACAGCCCATGAGGACAAAGACCTACTATGCCCAATCCAGTTTTCGTGACCTCGGGCTCTGAGGTGCTTGAGCAGATGTTCCGATCAGGTGGTCAGTCTGATGCGAAACCCCAAGGGTTTAGTTACCAAGTAAGCTTGGTACTCATTTACCACTGAAGGGATGAAAGGCTGAGTCTGTAATAACCCTGCTCGTGCAGGGTTTATTGGTGTTTGGGGGTTCATGAAAGGATTAGCCATAATCAGTTCAAATTATAGTTTATTATTCTCTCACTTAAATTAACAACCCAGGGTAGGAAATGCGCACTATTACTAAGTATAGGAGCAACTACACGGCAAAAAGAATACTTAATATTTGAGTATACTTTAATGCACTTACTCTTGAAACACTTTGGATGTCTACGGTCTAATTTACCGTAATTCCGGTTTAGTTACTGTAAATCGGTCGTTATAATTAAGCTCTATCTTATTGACTAAATCGTCAATTAGCAATCGTTGATCATTCAGCAATTACTCGTCAACTAACTCTCGACTATCTCCACTAACTTCACGTATCTAAAAGTCAAAGCTTAAATAGAACCCTTCATTTGAATAACTCAAGTCTCTTCTTCAGGAGAAAGTTTTCAATAGAACAACAGTTAAAAAGAAATAAATTTAAGAATTTCAATTAAGAATATTAATGGTGCTTATAAAATTGGAAAGAAATAATATGTCCCCCTGGATTTAGATTATTTCATTAACTTACACTTATCTTTCAGGTATACCTATGGCAAGAAAGTCGATGGCACTTTCAAAATCAAAGTCACCTACAAGAGGTATCCTTGGGAGAGGAAGCGAGCCGCCATTCCCTCTGTCAAGCATTCAGGATTGGTGAGAAATTATCCTATTTCTCTCTCTTCATTCATAACAGCACTAAAAATATAACTTCTTACTTAAATTGAAATCGGTTGTTGAAAATTATTTTCCTTTCCCAATAAATGAGTCATTGATTTGGAAACGATACACGTTACGATGAACTAGAGTTAGAATTCAATAATTTTTTAAAACTTTACTAAACTATTTTTCAGAACCATTATATATTCACATTTAAGAGTATCCTGAAGTACTTTTTATCTTAAAAATTTCGTCTGATTATTCGTTTATTTAAACGTAAGAAGCAAATTACAATAATGTAATCTGAGAAAGTTAACTTTTACTTTTGTCTGTGCTTATATAATTCAGATAAATTTGCTGCACTCTACTTTAAAATTTGTAATATTTTTTCTCTCGAGCAAAAATTTTATGAAATTGTAAAAATATGTTTAATGAGAAATTATCATTTTATCAACACTATTTTATGGCACATAATACAAATTTGTATTAATGTAAAAATTTTATTGACTAAAATATTTTGTGTTGCAAAAATGAAAATAACGGAAACAAAGTTCACTCATTGATTGAAAGCGTACTGCTGAATATGATGTTTATTTATAACCTAAAGTTTTATTTGGAGTGATTGCAACAGCATAATATATTGATTTACATTTTTTTTTAATAGAGTAAGGTTTTCTATAGAGATATAATATCAGATTTAAATTTGTGCTTTATCAAATAAGGAAGCACACATTTCCAGAATTTGTGAAAATTATGTGCATGTGATAGGAATAATTACATATACAGGGTGTCCAGCCTTAATGTGACCCAATAGCTAATTCCCGAACCTTTCGGTTTAGACATGTACTTCCAATTTGAAAAATGTTTTAAAAAAGGTAAGGAATGTTTTTACGTGCTTCTCGAACCAAAAAGCCTATTTAGAAAAAAATTACAAAAATTAAATTTTTATACGGTTCCCAGGTCTTATCACTTATATTTAGGAAAAGATGCAGTTCATAAAAACAAAGTAAACACAAAAAGTTTCATTTTATTACGATAAAAACTGACCGAGTTATGCCTACATAAAATTGAAGCATCTGAATTGCTCAGAAAAGGGGTCGTATATACATTGAGTTTAGAGAACAGTAATTCACTATCTACAGAAAAAGCAAAAGAAAAATATCATAGTAATATTGAAACATTGTTTTAAACATCATAGATTGACAATTTGTATTGCTGTATGACAAACAATAAAAGTTAAATTAAAGAAATACAATTTGTACCGAAAAAGATTAAAACAACTTATTTTAACAAATAGCAGCAAAAGAATACAGGATTTGCTGTTCAAATTATAGCATTATGTAGAATGATGCGCCAATCATGAATCAGGGGCTTTATTATATCAGAATGACCAAATTAACTTAAATAATGTTCAAAATGACTGCCTTCCGCAGAAATGCAGTATCGAACCGCGTCAGAACCTCCGCCTGTAGCTTCTGCAACATAGTTGGTGTCACAGACCTGCATGACATGCTGATTCGATTGAGTAAATCGGACTTACTCGTGGATTTACGTTCGTACACTTTGCTTTTTAGGAAGCCCCAGAGAAAGAAATCCAGAAGACTTAGGAAACTTCATCTTCTAAAAAATCGGCTAATGGTCCAGATAAAATTTCCGTGTATGATTCTGATGTTAAAGGTCCATCGAAATACATTGGGCCAATTAAGGTGCTCTTCCATATTCCGTACCACACATTCACCGACCAACGCACTTGGTGGCGATTCGGTCGTATTAGATGTGGATTTTTGAGGGACCAATACTGCGTATTAATAGTGCCTTGCCTCGAGAATTGGCATTCATCCGACCACAAAACTTCATTAAAAAAATCTGGATTTTCATCCAGTGTATTCAACACGAAATTGCAAAAATCATAACGACGCTCCTGGTCTCCGGACATTAGTTCCTGCGCCAGGAATGAACGATAAGGATATGCACCGTACGTATATAATATGTCCCACACCGTCGATTTTGAGTAGGAACAAGCCTTGCTAATATCCCGGACACTACTTTCAGGATGAGCCAAGGCATATCCTAAAACATCCTCAGCTGGTATCCGCAAGCTTGAAGGTGTGGCACGAGACAAATGAATACGTCTATGACAACTCCCGGTTTTATACAAGCGTTGAACAGCACGGACAATTGTACAATAAGATGGATGCCTTCGACTGGGAAATTTAATTGCATAAAGTCTTGCCGCCTCTTTCTTATTTCGATTACATTGCACATACAACAGTACCATTTCGTAGTATTCTTCATTTGCATACATCTCGTTCTCCCGTACTAGAATTCGTAATATTGCAATTGCTAGCGACTAGGCAACAGATTTTTAATAATCACCATGATCAGTACCGCAGCAAATAAGCCTATTTATTTTTTGGAACTGCTTTTGAAATGTTTTCTTCGTCCAAAATACTTTATTTTGTCTATATTTTACACGTACAGAATAAATTATATTTCTTAAGTACTCAATTATTGTATTATTAACATAATTTATGTACTTTTAAATTTAAAAACGATTTACATAAGAGTGACGTGCATGAGTGAAAGTTTCCTGGCAGAGTTCCAATTAATTTCACTTTGGAGACGGCCCCTAACTAGCTTCTTGAAAACGACCGGGAAAATTGAAGAAATATACGATTTCCAAAGTTCCATAACTCGGCCAGTTTTTATCGTAATAAAATGAAACTTTTTGTGTTTACTTTGTTTTTGTGTACTGCATCTTTTCCTAAATATAAGTGATAAGACCTGGGGACCTTATAAAAATTTAATTTTTGTAATTTTTTCTAAATAGGCTTTCTGGTTCGAAACGTACGTAAAAACATTCCTTACCTTTTTTAACACATTTTTCTAATTGGAAGTACATGTCTAAACCGAAAGGTTCGGGAATTAGCTATTGGGTCACATTAAGGCTGGACACCCTGTATATTATTTTATTAGCCTTACTATTAAAAATCAATATATTTATACAAAATCTATTTTAGTAGCTTAATTATAAACATAATTTGCATCTTTATTATAAATATTAACTCTTCATTTTATAACTAATAACAAACAAGATTGATTATAAATTACTTATAAAAATATTTTGATTATAAACATTTACATATTGTAATTATTTGTCACATTTTATTGATTATAATTTTTTATAATATCATCGCTTAGGAATATGAGGATTTGGAAAAACGTGATTTGCAAAAATTTCCCACTTTTCAAAGCAGTAATTTATTTAAAATTGCCACATTTTTATAAGTTTATTTATAAGATGTCTGAGCATATTTAAAAACTCATACACTTTGCAAAGAAAAAAAATTCTTCGAACTGTCAACTAAAAGACATGTAGTAATATTATATTGATTTATGTATATGTGAAACGGAAATATATAAACTAATATATAAATACTTTAATTTTTATAAATATCATACTTATAATGCATATCGTTGCAGATATCAGGCTGTGAAACTATCAATATCCATACCTTGGATCTCCTTATGCAGACTCACGAATTCGGATACAGACCTATAGAAATATTTACAAAAGTTAAAGAGAATGGAACAGGTTACTGGCCGATTTTATTTATATTAGTTATTATAATTTATTTATATGCAATAGACTCTGACTAGCATGATGTGTGGAATTAATCTATAACAGTTTATTTTCAGGTATCCATGCCAATGCGTCTACAACAGTTGAAATCACCCACTCAGCCCTCACATTATCCTTCTTAGGCTTAGAGGGAAATAACGATTATTTTAAGCCGGGTCTGCCCTATTTCGGAGAAGTAAAATCAATGTCTTTGTTTTTTTTTTCTAGTTTGACTGTTTTGTAATGATATTTATTTGTAATATTTGAATTGAGTATTTTTTTAATTATTTTGGTTTAGTGCTCAAAACAGTGCAATGGCTTATGTTCTGAGGTTTCAGGGAGAGGAATGGATCAATAGGAGAAAAAGCAATAAGTCATTATTACTTAAATAGCAATGTATATTTACATATACCTCAGTTACTTTACAAGGCAAAGTTCTCAAAATAAAATACCGTAAAACCCAGCGTATAACGAGCACTTTAAACAACAAAAATGAAATTTTTGTGCTCGTTATACGCCGGGTATAAAAATGATAGCTTTATAAGTAAATAAAGAGATGAGCAGAAAAAAAATTAAACTTCTACATATATCAAAATAGTGTTTATTTAAAAGAAATGATTGATCTTATGAATTTATAGAGAGTTGTAGTCCTAGAAATATACAGTAGAACGTCGTCTATCCGAATCAATTGGGACCGGACCCCGTTCGGATACGTGATTGTTCCGAATGTGACCATGCAGTCTATAAAACCGGTCACTATACGAATATTAAAAATCATCACATGCGGGAAACGTGCTTGAAGAAAAGGCAAAATAGGTGCAAAATGTCGCAATTTTACCTTTATTGTGGAAAATAATCACTTTTCGCGTACCATTGTACACCTTCGTGTTTTCGCTGCAAGGTCTCTGATTCTTTTGAGAAGCAGTTGAGTAGGACAGCACTCTGATTGTTGTTCGTACCACTCTACAGCTGTCTCTAACGCAGTAAACGAGTCAGCATTTGATGGATCATTGCTACTTTCGTTGTTGTTATCCTCGTCTTCGTCCGTTTCATCGTCGACAAGGTCGGATTCTTCTTGCACGGAAGTCCCTATCTCGTCATCATTTAGCATTTGAAATCCACAGTTCTTCTGCATCGCATGCCATTCGGTTTCTACAACAACAAAACTCAACAAAAGGGCACTTAAACACCCCCTCACTTAGAAACAAACTGATTTAATATTCTGCACAGATGTTTACCAAATCACACAACTGAAATTCCTTGGGTCTTCCCGTCACTTTTTGGCCTCACGCGAAACAGCTGTTGAGCACTGCACTATTCGAAAACGTATCCGGACTTTGGTCCGGATAATAAACGTTCGGACAAACGACGTTCTACTGTACTATTTTTTCAAAAGCCTGGGAAAATACCCCGAATAAATAACTTTAAAACACAAGAACATTGCATATATAAATTTTTAGGTTTCCGCGTAAAAAAGAGGATGTGAGTTATACGGCGAAATACCTAAAAGTTAAAAACTACAGCCTGAAAGTATAAGATCGCGTTATACACCGATGCACATTATACGCCGGATTTTACGGTAATAAGGAAATCCTAGAATTTTCTAAACTCATATGATGCCATATTTACATGATAACTGCAAATACGCATTTCCTGAAATAGATAGACTGAATTCCAGATAGATATCAGGGTGCTGGAGCCGGTATCTTCTGTAAAATGTTTAGCTTTTACCTACCACTAGGTATCTTACTATTGCTTTTGATGGCGAGATTGAAGCTATTGCAGTAGCGATCGGGCAACTACCACTAAGAAGCTCTGAGTTCAGTAGGGCAGTATTCTTTTCCGACTCTAAATCGGCATTACAAGCTTTATCTCAAAATTACCTCTGCAATTCACAAATAGTTTTAAAATGCAGATCGTTCTTTCTCTCTCTTAAAAGGTTTTCTTCATAAAATTTCTTTTCACTGGATATCGGCTCATTGTGACATTGCTGGGAATGAGCATGCTGACTTTCTTGCTAACAATGTGCCCTTATGTTCCAAAGACCCTCAAGAATTTCAGCCTTTAATTCCTTGTGGCGTTTTACTAATATGGCCTTTAAGTATAATTTTAAAATGGAAGCTGCGGAGATGTTGAAGAATAAGAACTGGGCAATCTTGAACGAGAACCCATCCTGAGGTTCCTAGAAAAGCTGCTGTAGCTCATTTTAGACTCTTCAGGGCATGACTCTGGTCATCCTATGACCTCTGAACATTTGGAAGTGTGCCTTGCACTAATAAATCTTAATTCTATCGTCGAAAAATATTGGAGAGCACATGTACTAATGGAAAAGGTGCTTTTGTACTGTGTGGCATTTGTAAAATAAATACCATATAAAAATTGCATATACACCCAAAACATTAAAACTTAGTAACTTCAATTCTATTTTTATAAATAAAAGTAATTTATATAACCACCATCAATGCGGTGTTCGAAGAAAAGTAATTTTTAACCTTTTTTAGTTGAGTGTCACCAAGCCAGATGGGGAGCCAGCGACTAGTGAAAAAGTGGAAATCTGTGCTTTTTACCGAAAGGAGGCTGAAAATTACCTAGGAACTACGCCTGCCAATAAAAAATGTCATCTCTTCACCTCTAACAAGAAGGGCCGAATTCATTTTTCAGTTGCACCACTCAAGCCTTCCGGTATTATACAGATAAAACTTCAGGTAAATAAAGATTTCTTTTCAGCCTCTTTTTCAATGGATAATAAATATACCATTAAAGAATTTAACAGGAGAATAGACAGATTATAATTGTTAAGACATTTAAATCTGTAAATTAGGGGGGAAATTTACTTTTTAGAACTGAAGTTATTTTTTTAATATAAAAGAACTGCATTCCCCAAAATTTTAATCAAGTATTCTTGTGCTACTTATTACACTGTATTGAAAAAAATAAAAAAGTAGCCCCTTAAAAATCGTTCAATCGTGTCGAAATTTTGTGTACATATACCTTTGCACCAAGCAGTGCCGGCTTAAGCTCATTTCGAGTCCTGGGTGCAAAAGATCTACAGGCCCTCTTGGCACTGGCGGATCCCAGGAAAATCTAGTTAAGTCCATCTTATCTGGGCCCTTCCAGGTCCCGGGCACATGGGCGCCCAATGGATAAACCTGCACTGGGATCAAGTTACCTTTTCAAGGTCTCTCAGTGAGTTAACTCTAGTCTAGGGCGCATTTCTACAATACAACTAGTATAGTATAAAATAGGTAATTTTCGCGGGAATTTATTCTTTCTCGTTGTCAACATTACTGTTTTTGAAGACAATTGGACAACTTCGAATGCGATCTCGTTATTGGAATGAATGTAGACAGTCACATACTGATTAAGTAACAAATTTTTTTTTTTATTTAAGATAAAGATGATTTGTACTTTTTTCTCACAGGCGACGGCTACTAACTATGATGAAGTTGGATACCACGACTTATACTGGCGCAAAAAGATTGTGAAGCCTACGGCCTCCCTAGATCTTAAAGCGTGGTACTCCCCTTCGGACAGTTACCTTCAGATTCAGCCCTTGTCTCAGGAAATGGAATGCGAGAAGAGGCAAGGAGTCAAAATCAGATACACTGCCGAAAAAGGAGATTCCATTAAATTTTACCATCAGGTAAGTTGACAAACTTGAAGCTAAATTGTAATACATCCCTGAAAAATTATGCTTCGTATAAAGCATGCAATATTTTAAGAAAGTTGTAACCATTATAAATATTTCTATCCATTCTTAAATACGTGTTTTATAATGATAGAAATGTCAACACTCTTTATTACTTATATAATTTTTTCATCTGTTTTCTTCTTAAGCTAAATTTCTAAAAATGAAGTTTTGATGATTGGTTTTAACTAAAAGAACTCGAATACAATTGTTTCAAGAGAATGCAATATTTTTCTTCAAAAGCACAAATAACAAATTAATATGACATGAAGTTTTCTTTTTAGAAACTGACATTTTTCATACGTATAATTAGCATATTGGAACTTATATATATATATAAGCGGATTTTTATTCACAAACGGTAGCCACACTTTTACAACAGCTGAAGGATTTATAGATGGTACAGAAATTATTTTTAAATCTATTGTGCATTGAAATCTTCACTAGAGAAGGAATCACTGGGACAGAAAGACAGAGAATCTCGCTGAACAGTTTGTAATGCTTAAAATGAATCAAAACTTAAAATGTAACTGAACACAAGCATGTATGCACTTTCATGTAAACTCTACGCTTTGTAAATCGTCATTCTTCTAAGAAATGTCGCGAAATTTTCCAAGAGTGGTTTCGATAACACACGCACTATCATAGTTACTGAAAGAATATCACGAGCTCTGAGAAAAAAAACATTGCTTTAAGATATCCAACTTTTTTTTTTTTTTAAAGGGATATGGGGATCTTTTTGTTATTTTTAGATTTGTTTAGTGCATTAGAAAAATGTGCTAAAATTAAGAAGAGAAAAAAAATTATTATTACTAAAATGGGAAAAAATAGGTAAAAATTGACAAAAAACAGCATAAACGCGGTCCATTCTGTACCAAAGGTTTATGAACAAATTTTCAATTTTTTTCAATCTAATGTGTTGCTATATTACTCATTTTTGAAATGACCGTCAGGATAAGGGATATTTTAAATTTTACAAAGACTAGAGCACTTTATCTCGGTTATTATATGAAATTGCTTAAAAAAAACAGTGATTATATTCACATAAGGGATTGTAAATTTTGTGATAAAACAGGGATTGATAAATCTGAAGGTTAAAACAATTCTACTATTATGCAAAACTTACAGAAAAAATTTCAGTTATTTATGTTCAAAACTTTTTTAGCAATCGCTGACCCCGTTTGATTATTTTCAAAAAATCACATTTCGAGTAAAACACGTTTTAAAGTATGACATCTTGGTTAAAGTAATGGCATCTGCTTTTACTAAAACGCTTGTAGTTTTTGTTCTCCTGAACGGAAAATGATACACTTGGTATTTTTATAAAGCTAATAAGATGGCCCATAAAATAAATTCTTTAAAAAAATTGTCAATTTTTGGCAAAATTCACAATTTTAGGGTAGTGGGATACCTTAAAATCAAATTCTTTTACGGTTGAAAGCAAATTAAGGTAAAGGTATCAAAATGCTGATTTCAATTAAATATATTTTTACAAATTATATTTTTCTAGGTTCTGTCTCGTGGTCGTATTGTACAGCAGGGTTCTCATCAGCGAGCCTTTTACTCGAAGGAAGAAGATCCCGTGCGTTATGATCTGGAGCGTCCTACAGCCTCGCTTCGCCGCCGCTACTCATCCACACCCACACCCACTACAAGTACCAACGATACTAAGAAAGAGCCCGAAGTAGGCGAATTCCTTTTGAGCTTCGACCCACGAGCCACTATGGCTCCATTGGCACGCCTTTTAGTATTCTACGTCAGGGAGGATGGAGAGATAGTTGCAGACTCCAGGATGTTCCGCATTACCCGCTGCCTGCTGAACAAGGTGATTTAATTCACCTCCCTCCCCCGAATCTCAATTTAATATATAATTACTTACTCAATAAATGTATAGGCCGCCGGTATAGTGGTTAGTGCCGCTGACTGCTGTGCCATAGAGTCTGGGTTCGAATCTCGGAGAAGGCATGGATGTTTGTAAATGTATAGTGCCTTTGTGGCAGGGTAGTACTCTAAATAGCCGTCGAACCACAAATTCTCTCAGGTAGTTGTTGGAAGGTGAAGAGAGGTTGGAGGCTTCTGACCACCTCCAGGGTGTTCTCCCTCAAAATAGAGGTGAAACTGAGCCAAATTGTATTGTCATCTGCTGCTGACAGGCGTACATCTAGTTTTTTACCGCAATGAATTTCGTGGGCCTTGATCTGACAACGTCAGACAAATGGCATTGGCAACAACAACAACAACAATATATATATATATATACATGTCGTGGTTTTTCGAGTGAACATCAAGACATTTTATTTTAACCGTCTTTATTCCATGAAATCATTTTGTAATCTGTTTTTAAGAGAGAGAGACGGACACGTGTGTTAAATATCAAGAGTCCGCGGCATCTCAAGAGCCAGATGTCTGTTCAAGTACATTCCTTATTGAAGAGGTACATTTGAAATACTAGGTAATAAAAACTACTGGTAGGAGCAGCGAATCTGTTAAAGCCATGTGTTCTCCATTCCCGAACTGGGTAATAAATTTAATATTTGAAGATGTAACGGGAAAATAAAAGTTAGAAGTGGTTAGCGATTTAATTTTAGATCTAATTTAATTATCCTTATATATATATACATATAATATAAAGGTTTCTCTTATATGTATTGAGGTAGAATCAAAATATCGGGATAGTTCACTTATTATCCAAATACATATACTAAATGAAGAAATATTCAGCGTAATCAAGACAATTTTTCTGTTATTCCATCAACTCAATTTAAAATCCACAAAATTCTAACTAAAATATCTAAATATTGTCAGATATAAAGTATTTTCATTCATGCGACCACTGCACACAAGCGATTACATAGTTTTGTTAAATGGTTAGGCCGACACGAATAGTTGTAGTAATGTAGTAATATTTGCCAAACTGACTGACTCCTTCAATTCTCAATAAATAGCAGCACAATGCAATCGGTGCGCATGATATCATAGGCAGCTATACCTTTGTAGCCATGACACATCTTCTTTCGGTAGAGTATTAACTGAAAGCATTCACTATGCCCTCATACCTTACAATGAACCAAGCTCTCTTCGCACAATTTCAAAAAATAAAAATGGCAAATAAGATTAATGCAAGCCAGATACGGATGTCAGATTCAATATGGACAGTTAGAAGAGCCATTAAACAGCCTGAATTTCTTTAATATAAAAAATTCGCGTTGGTGTGCAAAGGTTAACTCAACAGTATAAAAGCTCGTGTCTCTGATTTGCACTGAAATATATGAAGCAAAAAAGAGAAGTAGTCAAAAATTAGTTTCATAGACGATAAGAAGTTCAATTTCTGTGAATAGTGTTCTTTCTTATTGGCGCAACCTTTAAAAAATGTGTCAATATGAATGAATCTACTCTTCAACAAAACGGAGGCTCCCTAATGGTATGATGAGCCTTTTCTGCGAAAGGTAAATTGATTTTCTAAGGCAGGGGTTTTTAACCCCTTGCCCACGAATGTCAATGTGCCCGCAAAGGTATTTTGTGTGCCTGTAACTGTCCGCTATATACTATGTCAATATTAACCTTGGCCAACCCGCGGCCCGCCGCAATTTTTTGTGAGACCAATAGATTCATCATACTTTTAGAAATAAAATATAAACCGTAAAATATATATTATTATACTGGCAACACTGTTTTGTTACCACTAATACTGGTAACAGTGCTTTGTCTTATCAGTTGTTATTTTCGTTGATCCCTCGCGTTGAATTAAGAATTTTCTTAGCAATTTAACTTTTAAGCAGTGGCGCAACGTACAACCACCGCATCGTAAAGCAGAAGCAAATGAAAAACTAAATTTTTTATGCAGATGAATTGCGTTTTTGTTATCAATAAAGCAAATATTTCTTAAATTGATTGATTTCTGTATTGTTTAAACATACTGTCGTGCACTTATCGAAAGCTTTATCGATTCCTGTGTGTTATATCGTCGACCAATTCACCAAATGAAAAGACGACGCCAAATGTCACTACATGTAGCCAGTTAAAGAAACTTTTTTTAGTGCATGAAGGAATATTATGCAACAATCCTGTTCGCACATATTCTGAGGGCATTTGTAATTTGAACACCTCGAACTTAGACTTTGATCTAAAAAGGAGCAAACTCTTAAATTCTTAGAACGGAATTCTTTGGTTTCTTATAGTAATTAGAATAAGAAGGTTTAATATCGAAAAGAAAACACAGGATACTTTACTCCTCGCTAATACTAATAACGTATTTCTTTTCCAGGTGAATCTGCATTTCCGCCACGAACAGCAATATCCCAGTACAGAGGCAACAATGTTGCTGTCGGCGAGTCCCGCCTCAGTGTGCGGCATTGGATTAGTGGACAAAAGCGTACGATTCCTCAGGCAAGAGGGACAGTTCAAGAAAGAAAACGTAGGTTCCAATCCTAATACTTCTATTCCTTCCGACATCTTTTTGGTTTCAAGTTTGTATCGCTCCTATGTTTGGTTCAATGTTATGTCTAGAAGCCTGTATTGCTTTGATAATCGTAATTAAGTAGTTAAATATGTGTTTTGTTTTAATACCTGCGCACTTGAATCGTAATATTTCATAAAAAGTAATTTCATGTACAGATTTTCAAGATCATGGAAAAATATGACGTAGGTAAAGAGGCTCAACCCCGTCAAGTGACCGATGACTATTGCTATCAGAAAAAATCCGATGAAGTACTAAGACGAAGGAGATTTCCTATTAGGAGATGGCGAAGATCTGCGTTTAATATCGATCTGGATGACGAAATATGGGACGATGCAGGTGAGAAAAGAAAAGTACTATTCGGAATAAAATTAACAACTAATATAAATTTTTTTTTAAAGTCAATTCCTACTTTGAATGGATAAATAGAAAGTATTTTATTAACAATCGAAAATTTGAACAAGATATATATATGGAGAGAGTGAACTAATCAATAGGAATTGAAAAACAGAATATAATTTGCCTGCAATGTTGTTTCAATACACACACGTTTTGGCTGAAAAATCGGTTTTCGACGCCAACTTTTGTCATTACCTTAGTAGCTGCATTGTTGCAATAATGGAGCGTCGAAAACCGGTAATTAGTTTAATTAATTAACTGGTAATTAATGAATTAATATTTGACAAACTGTATAAACATCAAGTGTCATCCACTACAAGTTTTTAAAAACAATTTGAACTTGATTGGATGAATAGAAAGTATTTTAATAACGATTGAGAATTATATATATATATATATATATATATATATAGGGTGAGAGTGAGCTAATAGTAGGAATTGAAAAAAGAATTGTGTGACACCGATACGCTTACTACATATTCGATGGTAACTTTCTTCTTTAAGTATATTTCTTAGTTTTAATTTTAATTCTTCTGTTTTTATCGTTCCTAATGTTTAATAATTCTGTGAATTTTGGAGCTCACATTTCTTTTGTGCTGTTCTATATTAAAAACTGAAAAACTTGTTTCCAATTGTATGTAAGAATATCGCCAACTACTACTGTATCTCATAATACGTCGAATGTTGGCTGCTCTCCTGTACAAGTAAAATTCTCAGTGTATCAGTTCTATCTAGTACATTCTTTATTATACAAATACTAATGCACCAAAATGCGGATAACGCAAGCACACTACAATCCCGAACATAAAACTCGAACGATGGAATTATCATTTTCCACTCATTCTATTTTACAAAATCAGTTACAAAAACATTTACAGCAAACAATTTTTTTAAAAAAAATATGCAGTATATAAGAATTTTACTATCTAATATTTAAATGGAAGCCCAGTGGCTGAGTGATAGCGCATCGCGTTTCCATGTCACGGTCCGGAGCTCAAACTCTGGGCTGGGGAAGGTCGACCCAGCCTTTCATCCCTTTAGTGGGTCGATAAATGAGTACCAAACAAGCTTGAGAACTAAATACTGTGGGTTTTGCGTCAAACTGACCACCTGACCGGAACATCTGCTCATGCAACTTAGTGCTCATGGTCATGAAAACTGAGATGGGCACAGTAGGCCTTGGTCCTCATCGGATGTTGCGCCGTGAGTTTAGTTTAGTATGTTTAATATTTAAATTATCTGTAATAATTCCACTATCAAACGAGAGTTATAAAATTAAATAAATAATTATAAATTAGAGTTACGAAAATTATAAAATTAATTCTCCAAAAGATATTTTAATATTGCCAAAAACAATATATCTTATTATAAATGGTTCTTAAATACAACTTGATTGATTTCATTTCACTTTTATGAATTACTAATTCCATTATTTTTGATTTACATCCATCAGGTTCGGATTTTATAATTTATTTAAACAAGCATAAAATATTATTTAGTTTTCAATCAAATTTTTCTTATGAGTTTACTTTTAATGAGTATGAATGAGTATATAGGGTGTCCCAAAAACAGCGCCCAAACTCTCTACACAGTTTCCTATTCCATATGAGTATTTATAATGAGTATGAATGAGGATATACTTATAAAATGAGTATGAATGAGTATATACTTATAATGAGTATGAATGAGGGGATATACTTATAATGAGTATATATTTATAATGAGTATGAATGAGTTTATACTTATAATGAGTATGAATGAGTTTATACTTATAATGAGTATGAATGAGTATATATTTATAATGAGTACAAATTAGTATATACTTATAATTAGTATGAATGAGTATATACTTATAATGAGTATGAATGAGTATATGTGTTACCGGCAAAGTATGAAATCCGGCATTCTATAGAATGCCTAGGCATTCTATACAATGCCTAAATCTAGCCTGCAATGTATGAAATGATTCCTATTTCACACATTGCCTAGGCATTCTATAGAATGCCTAATGAGAAACCGGCAAAGTATGAAATACATCTCAGATTCATTTCGAATATTGTCAATTGGCAAGGCATAAAACTTTTAACACGTGTCTCAGGCTCGAAATCTGTTAGTTGTACATTGCTGTTTGTTCGGAAATGTCAAAATACTCAATTTTACTTTAACTTGTTCAACAAAAAATTGGATTTTTCCTGTGCTACCTGAGATTGGAGGAGCAAGCTATACATAGTGTTGGAGAAGAAGCCATGGTTTATAGCAGGAGTTGGCTACCTATGTCACACGTGCCACTTGTGGTACGTGGTACAATTCTCAGTGGCACTTTGCACTACTCAACAAATTTGTAAATTTTTGAATTGTTCCAGCTCTACTGGGCGGTTCGCTGAATCATATTGGTATATTGGTTTGACACGCAACAGCTAAAATTTGCCCACCCATGGTTCATAGACGTGAAACAACTATTCAACGGCTAGTTGCCCAAAATTCGAGTTGATTCTCCAAAAAAAAAAGAAAAAAAGGTTTTTTTCTTAACTGAAATTACTTACTAGAAGTTAATAACTGATATAAAAAATGCTAAAATGACAACTAAGAAGGAACACAGGGACTATTGGTCGCTGAATAGCTATGATATGATGTTTGCGGAAAATAAAAGTAAACTCATTTAAACTGTTAAAGAAGGCATCGGTACTATAAAATAGTGGTCCCCAACCCTTGGTCCGTGGATCAAAGGGTATCAGGCCACTCAAGGAGCATTAAATTATTTCCTTTATACTTACTGAGGTGTATTTTTCTCGTGTTTGTGCGACTTTCCATGGAAATCACTTTATATTTTATGTAAAATCACTTTATAATTATTTTTTGGTGCAACTGAATTTTACTCTGAAGGCATGTTTAAATACAATTAAATTATAAAATCAAAACAATTTAAAATATAAATAATCAACGTCTCACCCTGCTCACCCGGGCTGCTGTAAAATTATCAAATGTTGACCGGTACGGAAGAACTGCTATACAGTGTTACGTCATGGATTCTTTTTTCCCCCAATGGAGCTGCAGATTGGTATTTTTACCATTTTCAGACCCCAGGGACTGGTATCCCTTTTTAGTGCGAAACTTTGTAGGGGATACCAATTGCCAACGGTAATTTTGACACCCAGTTTGACGATGTGAACTTGTTCTAAGAATTTAATTTGTTAAGAGCAAAATTAAATTCTGGATTCTGGGGGTGTGATCGAATTTTGAAAGAACTTTCAACCAAATACAAAAATGTTAGACGTTATGATATTGAACTGTACATCCACCTACGTGACATTTGCCAGAAAAAACAGAAAATTATTTTTAAAAAAAGGTATTGTAGTACAAAACTTTGATTTTTTTTCCGAATGCCGATATATTGGCACTTTTAATGAGTGAGAAATAGGATAGTTTCTATGAACTTGGAACTTCTGAAGGAATTTTAATACAAGTATATGCGAAATCACAATTTAACAATAATTTTTTTAATGGCAGTCTCATTATTTTGTCAGAATAACATTTGTACTTTTAGGAATGTAAGTCAATGATATAAAATCCTTATCATTACCTTTTTTCATACTTTGCCTAAATATCTTTAGGCATTCTATACAATGTCTAGGCAAAGTATGTAATAAATCTCATATTTCATACTTTGCCTAAAAACGTCCGGCATTGTATAGAATGCCTCGACATTTTATAGAATGCCGGCATTTCATACTTTGCCGGTAACATATGCACTCATGTCCATAAATTAAAGATAATGAAGTTCAGGCAAAGAAAGAGACAGAAGCAAAACAAATTTGACTTATTTGTAAAGTCTATTTATTAAACAAAAGGTAAAGAGCAAAAAAGATGCTATATGTTTGCGATTTTTAATCTTTGGAGCAAATTTCAAAAAAAAAAAAAACTTATTTACAAAAAACAGTATAACATGGTTAGTATGATGGTTAATACGGAGTATGTCTCCCGGAAGATGCAATACAGGCCTTACAACGCCTACGCATGCTGAGTATCAAATTATCAATCTGATCTTGGGCCAAATCTTGGGATCTTACACCACTCATCAAGCAATGCTCTCCGAAGTTCCGGTAGACAGGTGGGAGGGGGTTGACGGGCTGCAATTCGTCGGCGAAGCATATCCCACACATGCTCTATTGGATTCAAGTTCGGTGAGTATGCTGGCCAATCCATACGGGCGATATCCTCCGATTGAAGGCTTTCGTCTACAATGTTTGCATGGTGAGGACGGGCGTTGTCATCCATAAACAGAAATTCAGCACCCATGGCACCCCGAAACAAACGTACATGTTGTTCCAGAATGACATCCCGATACATGTGGCCTGTCATCGTTACACTACGAACATGCAGGTGAGTTCTGGAACCAAGAATAATTCCTCCCCGAACGAGCCATCGTTCACCACCGCAACGGTGTCGTTTAATGGTGTTCTCTTGGTGGTAACGGTTACCTGGCGCTCTCCATATGAAAGTCCGGCGAGAATCAAACTGCAAACTAAACCTGGACTCTTCGGAAAACATCACACAAGACCACTGTTGCGGTGTCCACAATGCATGCTCTCTACTCAAGGTTAATCGCAGGCGACAGTGAGTTGCGGTAAGGGGAACACATCTGACAGGCCTACGAGCATACAGACCAATGTGCCCTAAGCGTCTGTACACGGTCTGCCTTCAAACTGTTGTACCTGTAGCTGAAGAGAGCTGACGAGATAGTTCTGATGTTGTGCTCCGTCTGTTTCTTTTGGATAACTGCCAAATACCAGTCCTCATTCGGCGTTGTAACTCGGGGGCGACCTGTGCTGTAACATCTACTCACATGACCATCATCTTGGAATCGTTGCCAAAGCCTGGAGATGACACTCTGGGAGATTCCAAGTTCCTCGGATACTTCCCGCTGGGTACGTCCACATTCCAGTCGTCCGATAATTCTACCACGTAAAAAATCATCCAAATGCTTCCTTTGTGCCATAACTATGCGGTTATTGCACTGAAAGGCTTTTAAAGCGCTTATGAACAATTTTACTTCTTTGACACCATTCCTTATATACCCCTCTCTTACACTCTCGTCATTATGACATACTATCCGCGCCATCTGGTGGTTTCCTGTAATTTGCATATTCTTCTTCAAGATGAGTGTGATAATTCTACAGGTGAAATTTTTATTTTAGAGTTCAATTTTTGTGTGATTCTGAATTATCCTTAATTTATGGACATGAGTGTATTTATAATGAGTATGAATCAGTATGTATTTATAATGAGTAGGAATGTGAGTGTATTAATTTCATTAACAGTATTTTTTTTTTTTGAAAAATATTTAAAATTTTTTTTGGTTGCATTAAAGGTTTTGTCGTCTTTTTTTCATGTATATATATTTCAATTGTTCCTTATTATTTAAAATTCAAGGTAATGTTTTTATAAAAATTTTCTACTCATGTTTTTTTTTAAATATAAAATAAGGATTTTTACACATAAGAAGGAAAACATTATTCTGTGCTTTGAAATTTTTTAGTCATTCCGAATATTTTTTTTTAGGTATCAAAATTATTAAAAGAGCATAGGGAGATTTTTCTCTTATATAATATACAATATAGTTCCAAAAAATATATTTCGTCGAATAAAAAACGAAGCACAAAAATACCAAAATTAAATTGAATTACAAATAATTATTGTAATTGATTAAAAGAGCTACGACCAACTCTAATACCTTTCTCTGTCTCCTTAAAACTATCGATGCTTTAAGTTGTTGTGTTGATGTAGATTATGAAGAGGTGTTAATTCAGGTGTCATGCTCTTTACTTGAACATGGTTCAAAATTATGAGGTCCATTGCCAATAGCCCTAGTTTTCTTTTAAAACGTTAATAATAACAATCAATCAAATCAAACTTTACACCAAACTAAACGATAATTTTTCCGATTCTAAAAACATGAGCAAAAATTTTAAGTAGTATTATTTTGAAAATTAGGAATTATTATATAAATATAGTTACAAAAAGAAATGAACATTTTAACACATTCCAAAATTTTTAAGTACATTGACGAATAACACTTACGGACAAAGAAAAAATGGGCATGTTATTGAAAATCTTTGGGTAGTTGTAGAACAAGAGGCAAAAAATATTATTTTTTGACAGCATGTGTTCAATATGATTTAATACAACATTTTGTAAACACGGTATACTTGGAGTGTTACATGAGATAGTTTTTCCACAAAGTGGATATTGTTCGAATGCATATTTCTACAAGGAAAGCATAATGCTTACAACAAATAATTATCAATGACATGTCAGAAGGGGATGTGGCCAACGAATAATGCTTGGCAACTTTCAGCAAGGAGTGGCATACTCAAAACAACATGACCCAAGAGATAAATATATCGAATCTCTCACGGCTGTAACTCATATTGATATAACGTGGAATACTTAATTCTGCCATTTTGAGTGTCGTTCTTGTCGACACAAAATTATATGACCCGTTGATGCATTTATATAGCTCCGAAGTGCAACTAACAAATAATCTTTATCCATGTCTTGGATATTTCTAACAAAAGAAGCAATATTTCAAACTTTGTTCAAGAAAGAGTGACAGAGAGTGTATAAAACTTGATGATATAATTCGTATAAAATGCGTATTTTTCAAAATAAAATTATTCTCAAGTTCATTTACTTCTATTTGTGTTATTTTTTTCAGATTATGATCCTGAACCCCTACCTCCAATCTCAGATCGTTACTTTAATCCATTGTACAGGTACTTTTCTCACCATGTAGATACATCTATGGCCTTCGAGGTAAGAAGCAAAAAAAAAAAAAAAAACTTTAGAAAAAAACTTATTGCTTTTCTCTTTTTAGAGAGTACATACGAGAAAAAAAGTACTGGCCTATTATAATTTTTTATACATAATAGCATTACTCATTATCGCAATAATCTGTAATAAAAACGCACTTTGCTTTCTATGTCAATGTTATAACTGATATTGATAAATATTGTAGTTTGAAATTATATCTTACTGTTGAGATCAAATCCAATACCGTTATATGTTATTTGAAAAATACTTCTGATCCCAATAATATTCTAATATTAAAATGTTGTCTTTGCAGTGACTGGTTTGTAATTTTTTATCCTTGTTCATTGAAGCATTGCTGAATAATTTTTGTTTTGTAAAATATGTTTTTTTAAAAAAAAATTATTTATATATTAATGTTTTACTCACATGTAAAATATATCTCAATAGAAAACCCAACCATTCATTATTATTTTCTTCTTGGATTCATTTTTTTATGAACATGTGGACTTGAATTTAGGCTCATTTTAACTAGTCCAAATAACTATTAATATATTTACCTTGGCTGCGCTTAAAGAACAATTAATAAATAACCTAAATTACCTGTTGCTTAAAATATTAGCATGCGAATTAAGATACAAGAGCTTATTTGACAGTTTTTTCTCACATAGATCACATATGCAATTGGAAAGCAAAAATTTGAACCATGCGATCAGCTCGAATTCAGTTAGAATGTAAGAATTGGAATTGTAAGAATGTTGCGAAGGGACTACAATTATTCTATGAATGGGGTTGGCAACTTATACTATGCGTGCCAGATGTGGCACACGGAACAATCCTCGGTGGCACTCCTCCATTCTAAGGACAACCTTTTACAAATGGCGAATATAAAAGGACACATTTTTAAAAGGTGGAGAAATATTCCTCAGCAAATTTACCAAATTTACAAACAATATATCCCATATTCAAGAAATATCTGCTTCTAAGAGAACTGTTGAAAAAAGAATAACTCAAATGGCAGAAAATGTAACTACAAAACAAAATTCAGGCTTACAAGAAACTTACATTTAGTGTTGCTCTTAATGAAAGTACAGATGTGAATGATAATGCATGCCATCCAGTATATGCACGATATTGTGATAAAGATTGGATTTATGAAGAGTTATGCAGCTTAATTCCTCTGTCTGGGACAACTAAGAGACTGTATATTCTTTCTTCATTTATAAATCAGTTTGAATGTAAAAACATTAAAGTAAATAAAATATTTTGTGTAATTACTTAGGCGTTCCTGTAATGATTGGCTAGGAAAGATGATTCGTCAAACTTCTTGAAAATCGTATTGGACATAAAGTATTGAACTTCCATTGTATAATAAATCAGGGAAGTTTAGTTGCAGTTTCGTCCCAGCACTTAATTTCTGTAATGAACACTGTTGTTAAAATTGTTAATTTCACAGTGTCTTGTTCTTCATTAGTGCACAAACAATTTAAATCTTTATGAAGAAATGGAAAGTGAATGTGGGAATCTTCACTGGTGCAATCATATCCGATAACTCAGTCATGGTAATGTCTTGAAAATAAGTTTGTATCATGCATGGTAAACATCAAAATTGTTCTTTGTGAGAAAAAACAACATTTTCCCGAATGTTCCCTTAACCAAGTGCTAGGGGATAAGTTTTATTATTTTTTTCAGAAGAGATATGACCCCACTTTTGACCTCTTACTCGCTTATCATTAAGTTTCGCAACACCCTGTATGTGAACAAATTTGTTCTCATATGAAATATATTTTGAGTCCACAAAGAAATCGTTTAACAGATGAACATCCAGAATCATGTATGAAATTGCAAGTCCCAAATTGCACCCTTAATATTGCGATATTAAGTAGAGCTTTGCATAGACAAGGATTGCATTAAAATTTTAATATTTAACTATGTTGCATAAGTACTTATATTGAATGTTGTTCATTTCTTATTTTTATACAATTATTCTTAAAAAATACATATTTATGCGAACAAGTTTAATTTTTTATTTATGTTGAAGGAGTAGTTAGATTTTATGCTATTTATTTTTATGTCAATAAATATCTTTAAATGATGCATAATTAATATACACTCAAGAGCCAAAACATTATGACCACCTGTCAATAACGAGTTGGCCCACCTTTGACGCGCAACACAGTTTCAACCCGCCTCGGCATGGATGCCACAAGCCCTTGATAGATGGCCGGAGACAGATTGTACCAGATGTTTAAACAACGGTCACGCAAATCCGAGATATTGCGAATTGGTGGTCTTTGAACTCTGAGCTGCCTTCCCATGACATCCCAAATGTGTTCTATCGGATTGAGATCCGGTGAGTTAGGCGGCCAGGATATTAACTGGAATTCAGCATCATGTTCCTGGAACCACTCCAACACAATTTTAGCCTTGTGACACGGGGCGTTGTCCTGTTGGAACATTCCATTTCGAGCTGGAAAAACAGAGGCCATGTAAGGGTGCACCTGGTCCGCAATGATGTTCAGATACACTGTAGCATTCATGGTCTGCTCTACCACAACCACGGGTCCTAAAGACGCCCAAGAGAACGTCCTCCAAAGAATAATAACGCCGCCACCGGCCTGTGTATGATCTACTGTACATTGAGGGAGCAACTGTTCGCCTGGAAGACGGCGTATCCTGACACGGCCATCGGCGTGATGAATGACCAAACCGTGATTCATCTGACCAGGCAACTCACTCCCACTAATCCATGGACCAGTCGCGATGTTCCCGGGCCCAGCGCAGGCGGCGATGACGCTTGGTCAGCAAAGGCACACAAGTGGGACGTTTGCTGCGTAGCCCCATATCCAACAGTGTCCGCTGAACAGTGTGCTCCTCTACTATTCTACTTGGCCCTGCATTGTATTGGGAGCCCCTGTCTGGCTTCGGTTTTACTGGTAGATGACCAGCCTGGTAGATGGCCGACGACCTTTTTCTTTGATAGCGTGTGGACGTCCAACTCCATGTCGTCTACTGCTGGTTTCACCGTCATTCATCCACTTTGCATAAGTACTAACAACTGTAGATCGCGAACAACCCACGAGTCGTGCAGTTTCGGATATACTTTTTCCGAGCCTTCGAGCCATTACAATCTACCCTTTATCAAAGTCGCTTCGATCCGCAGCCTTTCCCATCACACACAGGAGTAAGTGAAAGAATGATTCTTCAGACTCTCCAGCAGCAGTTAAATACCACTTCCACCTGATCACGTGCCTTCCACGTCAATCAGGCGAGTTCATTGCAAAATGTAAGGGTGGTCATAATGTTTTAGCTCTTGAGTGTATAATAAAACTCTAAATCTGTATTTTTGACCTCTATTCTTTAACTTTGCATGCATTGCAGCGGGAATCGAATCCTTTTAAATATTTCCTATTGCGTGGCGCATTGAATAATATTTGTAGATTGTCTTGTCACACCACAGCTCTAAGGTTGCTAATCCCTGTTCTATGCTTAAGTCGGGTCTTGTATAATTCTTGTTCTCTTGTCAAGTTATATTTATGATATTCGGTATATTTGAGTATACAATCTATTATCAATGTTTCCTTGTACAGTTGAATAAATTCTTAAAGTAAATGTACATTTTTCTAGGAAGCAGGTATGGTGGTGATGAGCAACTTCGAGCTGGAAAATCGTCCATGCATCAGTAACTTTCCCGTAGCCGTTCCATACAGCGCTGATTACATGCCGAGACGATCTGGTGGTATAACACTTTCTTATGCTCATTAGACAAAAGTTTATTCATATATGTAGTATGCATGTGTTTGTGCATGTATATGTATGCATGTGTTTGTGTACTATGTATATGTATGAATTTAAATGTATGAATGCATATAGACGAAAGGTTATTCATATACGTAGAGTGTGTGTGCTTTCCTTAAGGTATCCGACTATTTGCGACAACTTTTTTTTTAAATGGAGATATGAGGGTTTTTAGATTTGTTTAATAAATTTTAAGAAAAACATGCTAAAATTAAGAAGATGAAAATAAATCATCATTACAAAAGGGGAAAAAATGGGTAAAAATTTACAAAAAACAACATAAACGGGGTCCATTTTGTACCAAAAGTTTATGAACAAATTTTCAATTCTGATCTGTTGTTATGTTATTCATTTTTTAAATGACCTTCAGGATAAGAGATATTTGAATTTTTTACAAAAACTAGAGCACTTTAATTTAGTTATTATATGGAATTGCTTAAAAAAAAACAGTGATTACATTAACATAAGAGACTAAATGTTATAATAAAACATTGACTGATAAATCTGAAGGTTAAAACACTTCTACTCTTATACAGAACATACACAAAAAATGTCAGTTAATTATTTTCAAAACATTTTTAGCAATAGCTGTCCTCGTTTGAGCATTTTCAAAAAAATACATTTCGAGTAAAACGCATTTTAAAGTATAACATATATATCTTACTTAAAGTAATGGCTTCTGTTTTTATAAAACACTTGTAGATTTGGTTCTAGTGTAATAAACGGTATTTTTATATAGCTAATAAGATGCTCTATTGCGTAAAATCATAAAAAAATTGTCCATTTTTGGCAAAATTCACAATTTTAGGATAGTCGGATACCTTAAGCAAACCATCGTAAAAACTCACCCCCCCCACACACACACGAATATGTGTATGTACACAGATATTCTTGTATATATCGGAGCAGTAGCGCACACAAAAATTTTTCAAGGGGGCAATCCATGGTCGAAAGTCCCCTAACTCGTATCATACCTCAAGAGAACACCAATTGATTCTTCTGATTTTGTTAACAAAAATCAGTGAAAACTAAATTATTGAGTTAATAATTAGCATTAATTAAATAAATATTTAATTACATGTACTCAATAAAATTTTACGTTATATATGTATAGGATTATCATCAATCGAAAAAAACCAAGGGCTTTAGGGGATGTTCGAACCCCCAGGACACCCCCCTTTTTGTGCGCCACTGTATCGGAGTGCTTATATGTTGATTCATTTAAGTAAGGCGTTTTCAAGACAATAGCAGTTGATAAATACATTCAATATACATAAAGAGAGATTTATCGCGGCAAGTTACCATTCATCACCAGAACAACTTAACTTTGTCCTATGTCCCTACCAGACAGACAAACTTGCAGATGGGGTTGAGCCGGGGTGGGCATTAAGTCGATCGCGATCGATCGGTGGACCGCCAAAACATTTTGGGGTGACCGCCTTCACATAAGATCTTAGACGTGCATACCAAAAGAAACACAGGTGGTTATCAAAATACTGGAAGCACCCATGAATAAAAGTGATATTTTTGAATGCACTTCGTAAGCATTAAAGTATAATAATAGCTACCAGATTTTTTTATAAATAGAAATGTATATATTCTGGTAATATTCGTTACCTTTATTGGAGTTCTGCAGGATTTTTTTTCAAAATCATAAAATGTTGGATCTCTCAGATTTTCGAAGAGATCAAGTTGTGGGAGCCCGTCTAGCTGGAGCAAGTGTGATCAAAACATCCCAGTTTTTAGAGGTTTCTAGAGGTACGGTGTCTAAAGTCATGATTGCTTACACACTGCAAGACAAGCTCGGCAAAGCAAAATAGTTCAAAGAGAAATATAATGTTCTCTTCATCTCTCTTGAAACACAATTTTTTTCCTTCAAAAGGACGCAATTTTAAAAGAATAACTTTTGAAATCTAATGGACGAAGTATCCTAATTTAAAAAAAGCTGCAATTCATTTAACAGCATTCTTTCGCACTACCTACCTGCGTGAATCTGCATTTTCAACGATGGATATAATTAAAACAACTTATCATTCCCGTTTCGAAGACGATCACTTAGAATCCATTGCAATATTAACAGTTAGTAATTATATACCAAGATATTCAAGATTGGTACGGATAGTATGCAGACTAAGTTTTCTGATAAGACTTTAACTACGAGAACTAACTTTAAATGAAAATGATTAATTTTTTTATGTATTTTTAATTGTTTCATAATAAATGCATCATTTGATATTAAATTTGTGGGTATAATTATTATGTTTGTATTTTGAGTTTTACTTAAAACGCAGTTTTAAAAGTATAAGCTTTTTTTTTGTTGTAGTTATGTAGGTAAGTGCATGTTTTGTGTTTATTATTGTTATATAATATAAAAATAAAGCTTTTTTTTTTGCTTATCACACCTACGCCATAGAGTGGACCGCAACACGTTCAAAAAATTAGAAGTAGACCGTATCATGTAAAAGTCTGCCCACCCCTGGCGTAGAGGGTACAGAGAGGATTTTGGATTCACACAGGGATGCAGGGTCGTAAATGCCGTAATTGCGAGCTTTGGTGCAAAGAATCAGGGGGGGGGGACAAAAACAGCAACACATTTAGGGGGCAGAAAACATTATATTGAAAGTTTGTACTACAACAGGTGCTCGAAATTATGACCAGAAGTCGTCTAGCAGGCCTGACAACTGCCCGGGAACGGAATTCTTCTAGTTTTGGAAGATTCCCGGGATGTCGCATCTCCTCTCCGCAGCTACAGATATGAGCGCTGAGGTCTTCAACTGAAGAAACGGCGATCTTGTACACCAAACTCTTTATGCGACCCCAGAAGAAGAAATCCACTCATTTTCGAACGCCTGTTTACAACCTTTAATACAGTGTTTCTCAAACTGTGGGGCGTGCCCCCAAGGGGCCGTGATAACCCTACAAGGGGGGCGCATAAATAAGAGAATACACATTTACACTAATATAATATACTAATAAATTTATCAGTTCTGTGCAATGTACTTGATAATAAATTTATCAGTAGTAAATGAAGAGCAAGTTTAGCATTTTACACTGACTCCCATGGGATTGTCATATACAAAAATTATATTCAAAATTTAATATTTATCTGGATAATTTGTGCGGTTATGGTGTTAATTATTACACCATGATTAAACATATTATGGATGAGATAAGTTTACATCCATTTCAGAAGGTAAAAATACTAAACATCTTTATTCCGCTCTCCAATCCGTTACTATATTATTATTTCCCTATCTAGTTTTACAGTTCTTTCATTAAATCCTTCATCGGATTCTTTCACTGCCAGATACAACAGAATAAAAGACTACTAATTTGAACTTAGAAATATCGACACAAATTATTTCTCTGACAAATAGAACTAAATACACTACTCCCAACGAAGTTCTCGTTGAAAGAGGAATAACATACCCAAGCTCATCTGCCTTCCTTCATCCATCAACACCTGTTACTGCACGGTTTATAATTAAAGTCTATTGTAGTTTTAGTATCAAATTACATTATTATTGCATGCAATATAATGTTATTGTATGGGGGGGGGTGAAGAAAATTAGGATAGAAAATTGGGTCGCAAATACTGAAAGTTTCAGAAGCACAGCTTTAATAAAATGTTTTCTGTCCCATTCATGTAATAAAATGTTTTCTGACCCATTCATGTGTTGCTGTTTCTGTTCTTTTTCTCTGCTTCTTTTCACCAAAGCTCAGAACTTCGGCATTTACGACCCTGTATTCCTATGTGATTCCGAGTTGTCTCAGTACCCCCAACACACTCAGCAAGTTTGTTGGTCTGGTAGCGAATCCCCCCGTATATTGTATTTATTTTTTGGCAACGGACATACATAGTTAAGTTGTTCTTGTGATGAATGGTAGCATGCCGCGATAAAATTCTCTATATGTACATACTGAATGTATTTTTCACCCTGTATACAAATATTGAAAAAAATCCATTCTAAAATGTCAATAATTTAAATAGCTTCTTGGCATTCCTATGTTCAGGCATCTTGAGTTATTCAAACTCAGAAATCAATCACGATTTCATTACGTCAATTGAGAACGTCAATTCATTACGTATATTCGGTTGACCCTTTCACTTTTCATCGTAGTGATCAGTGCTTTTTTTCCCACTAACTCCACAGAAATTGCAAAATCAGAGAACTAGAGTTAATAATTCCATTCTTAGATGAAGATAAATATCATTGAACTTTAAATATCCAATCTAAGTTTGGCACGTTTTTAGGTTTTCAGAGAGATAATTCATATTAGATTTATTTTCTAGTTCGAGAGTTTCTACAAATTCAAATTCTATGTCTTATCTCTATGCCTTCTTTCCTTTTCATCTAGAAGTTCCTTTTCTTCTAATTCGTCGTGGCATTTCTGTTGCTCTAGCTCATCTTGGCTATTATTTTTCTATTTGTGTTCTTTACTTTGATATGCATCTGTTATTCTATTCACAAATTTTGTTAAACATCATTATATTCGATCTGAATATTGCTTTTCCTTTTACATCGAAATAAGTCTATTCAAAGTTGTTCTGGACCGAAAGTTATTTCTTTCATTTACTTTTTTTAACAAAAAAGTCAAATTTAGATGAATGTTCAATTCTGGTGATTTATTTCGCTAATAGCATTTTAAATATAAACTTTAAGCATTTTAAGACAATAAAACATGTTTTCATCATATTTAGAACTAAAAAAATGTATCATATACGAATAAAACTACCCTTTTGTTTGAATGTAAAAATTTACAATTATTTACCTAATTGCTAATCACTGAACATTTACTAAACAATTATTGAACACAAACAGATAAATTAAAATATCAGATGTCTCAAAAATGGCCGACGATTTTAAAAATCAATTTTTAAAAAAAAGGGAAGGTGAAAGAAATGCACGGTTTCTTGCATTCTGCTCGGATAACCAGAGAGTTTATTGTCACAGTTTCGAAATTAGTTACAATGTCCGTCAATAGGTGACGCTTCTGATTGTGGAAACATTAAAAAACACTTTTTCTCCTCTTCGGCAGACACATCAAGCATTCTGGCGTACTAAAAAGAGAAAAAAAACCATTATATAAATGCACGTCAGAATGCTAATGTATCTAACTAAACAGACATTAAAACCTTTTTTTTTTAAATGGTTTTCTTTGTCAGAAGTGTGCCCTTTGTTGTCGGACTTTGCAACTAATTTTGAATTTTGCATGTGTTTTTCTTTCTGGCGTGTTCCAGCAAATAAACCATTTTTGAAACACACTCCAGAATGCTGATATGTCTGATGCAACAGATATAAAACATTTTTTTAAATAATTTTTCCAGAGTCAAAAGTTTCCATCTATTGACGGAATTGATAGCTAATTTTAAAAATTGGTAAATTTCCTGTGTTTACTAAAGCAAAATGCATCAGATTGTACATTTCTATCGTCTTTTGTTCTTTTTTTTTAATTTGATTTTTCAAATATTTGGTTATTTTTGGGACACCTCTTATAAATTCATTGTTTTCGAGATTTTTTAAAAAATATTTTCGAAGTTCGAGAGAGAGATAAAAAAATCAGCGCGCAATTGTGTTACATAAAAAGCAAATGCATTTTTTTTTTACACCAGAGGAACACTTTCATTTTTTACCTCTTCCCGCAATAACATTTCTAACGAATGATTGCTTGAAACTGCCATAAAAACATAAACGATGATTTTTCTTGTAATTTGAAATGGGTTTTAATAGGATGCTTTATAGGTGAAATGTATTACTTTGTTTCATTTCCTTGCGGATGAACATGTAAGTGTTTTTCATTACTACACCTGTGTAATAAACTAAAATTTCGTCCTTAATATTGAATATCATTTAATACTTAGACCCATAGCAGTCAAATTAACATACTTTAACTTTTAATTTCAACGAATAATACATTTATTAACTCTACCAGCCTGTTTCGTCCATGTGACCATGGTAACCTAGTGGTCATAAATGCGAAATCGTGAAGAACGTTGTATCTGTCGAGTCATTGGTTTGGTTCGAGGGCCACTAAAGACCATACAGAGGGGTTGATGCGTGTGAAATGTGTCTAGACGCAAAGCCCTCCTGTTAGTGTGGTGTGGAAGCTTGGAAAATTAGGGTCAGTTCAAGTGTCATCCTCGTCACTTAACTGAAATTCAAAATTTCATAGTCCGTCAGATGTAAATTTGTCTTTGCTCTCTTTTTCTGTGAAAAATGTAAACGATGGTCAGTGGCGTGACGTAAACCCGCATCGCAGAGGGGGGGGGGGCAGGGTTCTAGAGAGCCTAAAGCTTGACTGACGACAAGAAAACATTTGGGCTCGGGATTCACAGGTGGGGTTCATTATGGGGTTCATAACACTGACAGTGGGGCCCTGAAATTCTCTGTTGTGCCATTGACGATGGGTTTTGTTGAATAAAGGTTAGGTGTTTGTTCTCTTTTCCTATGAAAAATGTGAACGATGGTCAGTGGCGTAACGTAAGCCCCCGTGTCGCAGGGTGGGGGCAGGATTCTAGAGGGCCTAAAGCTTGACTGACGCCAAGAAAGCATTTGGGCCTTGGGCTCAAAACCTGACTTTGCAGTGGGGCCCTGGTATTCTGTTGCTGTTGTTGTTGTTTCTAATCCCTCAGAGATCTAGCGGCAGCTAGATCAGATCCATGATACCGTGAACTCTAGCGAAGTAAAGCACCAGTAGAGGAACTTTCATAAACATCCGCCAGAGTGAACACCAAGCAATCGAGGATGTGGTCGGGGGATGCCAGCTTCAGATTGCATTTTTTGCACAATGAAAAGACTTTGCGTCCTGAGTCGAATGTCATGTTTTTTAGATGTCCACTTATGAGTCTTGAGATGGCCGTTTGATCATTTCTGTCACCCCCGAATTCTAACGCTCCTCCCGGGGTCTTCATGCTGAACCAAGGATGGGCGGGAGGGGTTAGCCAGTCTTGTCTGACTGTTTTTTTTTTCTTTATAGAGAAAATTTCTTTATATGTTAGTATGTAGTCCCGGTTGAGAGGTTCAGAGCAACCTCTTTTAGCCAAGATGTCTGCAGCATCGTTCCCTTTGATATTAACATGGGAGGGAATCCACTGAAAGTGGACTTCCCTTCCCTTGGCTAGATTTTTAAGATGGGCGATAATTTGTATGCCCACGAAGTCGTATACAATGCTCCAGTCCTGTAGATAATGAATCGAGCTCCAACTGTCAGTAAGGACCCAAATGTCATTAGATTTAGTGCCGTCAAGGATGGTCTTTAATCCTTCATTTACGGCAATTAATTCGCTTCTGAATACCGAACAGTTTTCCGGGATGCGTCTAGAAAGCTGGACTGAAAGACTTTTGATAAAGACACCACTCCCAGCGTTGTTCAAATCGTCTTTACTGCCATCTGTATAAATCAATATAGAATCACTCGGAATGCCATCTATGACTTCCAGAGTCAACTGCCTTAAGTAATCGGGAGCATATATCTGAGTTCTTGTTCGTGACGGACATAACTTCAGTATGAAAGTAAACTCCGGGTAGGCGATCAATCGGGTTCACACAAGGTCCTAGAGAAGATCGCTCTACGGAATGGGAAATTATCTTCATATTGTCAGCCAGACTGAATGGGCTATTCTTCTTAAATCTTTGTCAATTTGTCCACTTGCACAAATATTCAGATGTTCGATTTTGATTTTCATAGCTTCTTAGTTTGTTGAAATATTTAACCAAGTTTGAGTTTCTAACAAGACCGAGTGATGGAAGATTTGCCTCATAAAGTACTATGTCGTTCGGGCAGCTACTTTTCAAGCCTGTTATGATGCGAGCTGCACTTAATTGAACACTCTCTAACTTGACGGAGATTAGTTGAGAAGGCACTGAAATATACTCAAGGATTGGCCTGATTAGAGCAATATACGTTGCCCTGAGTGTTTTTGCATCAGCACCCCAGTTTCTTCCAGAGATGTACTTAAGAATATTCAGTCTCTTGCGACTCTTGTTAACCAAATTTAGTATGTGCCCATTGCACGTGATCTCCTGATTCAAAACGAAACCCAAGTACTTTAAGTGTTTGACATAAGAGAGATATTCTCTGTTGTGCCATTGACGATGGTTTTTGTTCAATAAAGTTTAGGTGTTTGTTCTCTTTTCCTATGAAAATTGTAAACGATGGTCAGTGGCGTAACGTAAGCTCCTGCATCGCAGAGGGGAGGGGGCAGGATTTTAGAGGGCCTAAGGCTTGACTGACATCAAGTACGCATTTTGGATTGGGGCTCAAAACCTGGCTTTGCTGGGGGGCCCTGACACTCTGTGTTTTGCTACTGACGATGGTTTTTGTTCAATAAATGTCAGGTATGGGGTAGGTTGCTTCCTTAGGGACAGGTTTATAATTCTAAGCTTTCTTGGGTGCTCTCGGCCAATAGTCCTCATGTAATTTCTTAGTGTAACGTTAATGAACAAGCACACTCCGATTCGCACAGCAGAAAAATACCAATCCTGTCTCAGCTTGGCACATTTTCGACCTTGTAGTATCGCCCCGTATCCATCCTGAACGTATGTTTCTTTAATTTTCTTGGAAAAACTTGGTAATATCAATAGTATTAAGCTCCAGATTATGAAAGCCCCTAAAAAGTAATCATGGAAATGTTAAATGAATTTACAAGGGAGTTAAATATGGTGAATTTTGTTTCGTAACACTATTTTTTATTTAATACAGGACGGAAAAAATACAATTATAGAGGACGTGTTTTCAATGCCTTCCCAGCTCAGCCAGCACCTCTCCCTCAAATAGAAATAAAGAAAGAGGAGGAGCCTCCGAAAGTCGAAAAGAAAGTACAGGAAGTCGAAGAAATCAGGAGCTACTTTCCCGAAACATGGTTGTGGGAAATGCACAAGATCGGGTAAATGACGATATCTTAGAACAGTTCATTCTTAACTTGATCTAAATCCAAAGAGCAAGCTATTGTGTATAGTAGTGGTCTTCAAACTACTCTCCATGGAACACGGAAGTTCCATGAAGCGTACCCAATATGTAATTATGAGTTGTAATAAAAAAAAATCCAGAAAAAAAATTATAAATGCGTAGGCAAAATGTATTTACGTTTTCCATGAAGTTTAGGGTTGCAGCACAACACTTTATTTTGCAATACTTTTTAAACTTTTTTTTATAATATATATAGTTACAGAACGTTAAAATATTTTATCTTTATATATACTACTTACTAGATAATTAATATTCTATTGTTTACATTTATGGGTCCACGAAATAATTTTATACTCATTAGTACAATGTTCTGAAAAACTAAATAGTTTCCTAATAGAAAATGCACCTTTCTGCATTTATGAAAATAGAACACCTATAATAAAGAAGACGGAACAACTTATCGACATATCAACAGATTCGATGCTGAAATCTATATATTGAAGCAAAAACAGCCCTTCAATTTTAAGTTACAAATTTATGCAAAATACACAGTATTTCTCACACAACTATAAACATTTTAACATTCAGAGCAATGTATTTATGCGTTAAAAATACTTCTAAACGCAGGTAGCTACAAAAACTAAGTATAAAAACATATTAAGCGCAGAATAGTATGTATAATGCAATTGCATTTTACATCAATAGGCCTAGATTTTGGCAGTGTGTGAAAAACTACTAGCACATATCCAAGTTCTAAATATAATGCATGGGTAGGTAGGTGACACTTGGATCACAAATTAATATTATTTATAAGTAAATTATATAAAAAAAATTACATTAAAATTTTTATTAACAAATAAAATACTTTTTTTTAAATATATAATTGCCTTTACATAAAATACCTATAACATGTTGATCTATTTTAAATGTTATTTCAAGATATATTTTTTTAAGTCTGGGTTCTACGAAAACATCTTATAGTTCCTGGGATTCGATGAGTTGAAAAGGTTTGAAAACCATTGGTGTATAGTATACAAAAGTATAATTTGAACAACTGTTTTGTTCTAGACTTGCACAGGTGACTCGTTACAATCGATCTTGTTCTTTTGTACCACAAAAAATCAGAAATATGATATTTGTTAGGTATAACTCCATTCTTCAAACTTCTAAGCCCATGATGGAAAATGCTTATTCGAAGAATTAGAAAATATGCTTAAGGGACAAAATGGTCCTAATTTCAGCATTTTCCACCTTATTTTGACAGGAAAAAAAGGGATATAAATGAGAGAGTTAACAACTTTATGGGGCATATGTTATCAAAACTAATTTTTATTGCCTCAGAACATTTTAAATTGCATCAGATAAAAAATGCTTTCTGAAGAGAATTCGCAAATTTTGCCTTCAAATTCGTTACAACTGTAGTTGGTGGTAATCTTAATCCACTCTCAAATATTTTGGTGTCTCGTTATCATTATAATTATTAAGCGGTTTTGTAACTTCTTTCATCATTATTTTACTTGCAAAATGTGGTAAGAATACTAAGCATAGAAATCATTAAAGATTGCTTCAATTTAATTATTGCAAGCAGCCTTCCAAAATGTTTAGCTGAGTTATGCAAAGAGTAATGTTTTTAATTTTATTTTCTTACAGAGCAAATGGCCAAACAGTTCTGAAGAAGCAGTTGCCCCACACCATTACCCAATGGGTGGGAGGGGCAGTCTGTGTTCATCCCAAAACGGGACTGGGGCTGTGGGAGGACAGCAGTGTAACTGCCTTCCAACCCTTCTTTGTCTCTTTCAACTTGCCCTACTCTGTTGTCAGGGGAGAGGTTCTGCCTTTGACCGTTTCTGTCTTCAACTATCTCTCAGAGTGTCTACCAGTGAGTATGTTGCTTACAAATTTATGATCAATTAAATTGTAGTACACGTATTTTGCGGATATTGGAGCCATTTTTATAAGAGTCGAAACCCCTTGTGACTTAATGTTTCTCATAAATTATAAATATTGACTTTCCGAAATATTCACATTACTTAACAATAGAACCAAATCGAAGTTTAAATAATTCTTTGACTCTTGAATAGTAATTTAAATTGAAGAAATGTCCGTTATTCAATCACACAAACTAATAGCTCTGTAACGTACACCCTGCAACCCCAGGGACGTCTTAAGGCCGGGCTCAATGCCTCACCCTCAGTGGGGGCGTCGTTTCGTTCTCGACTCTGTCTTAATAAGATCATGCGATCCAGAAAATTTCAATGGTCAAATATATATTATTCCAGTACATATTCTCTGGAAAAAAATAGGGAATTTTAAACTGCATGTCAACTGGAAAAAGTGGTAAGACTGTATTATTATGTGAAGACCATTGTTTATGTCTAGACCTAAGCCTAATACCGTTAACAATCATTCAACTCATTGAGTCGAAATGCTGCGATCGCTTGAGCCAGTTTGTGCCTGGGTTTTTGAGATTGTGAGTCGTGCTCATTTATTTGTTTCAAATTACCGTTTGAATAGGTATTTGTCAATGCATGCCATGTAATGTCTACTTTTAAAGATATCAGGTAGGCTCTACTTTTGCATAGGGGCTCAGGACCTCAAAAAATCTTAAGATGCCCCTGCGCAACCCCCGCATCGCGAGAAGGCGGCTAGGATTCTAGGAAGCCCAAAGCCTGATTGACGCTAAGTACGGCTTAGGGCCCCAAACCTGAATTTGCAGGGGCCCTAATATTCTCCGTTATGCCACTGCACTAACTTAGTGTATAAGAAAAAGCTTGTACTATTATCTTTCATTATAAATTGTTACAACTTGTTTTATTGCTGAGGATTTATTTAAAAAGAAAATTTAGTTTAACTTATATATATATTGAGAAAATAGTGAAACATTAATATAGATGAAAGAAAACCTACCACTAATACTTGAAAGAATTATTTGCCGGTGACCTATTATGGGCTCAATTCAGGATGGTCAGGTAATACAAGTAATCATGTGTTTTCCGCTGAAGTGAAAGGTAACATCGTTTTTTTTTTTTGTCTTTTTAAATAACGGGCTATTTTTAAACGTATATATGAAGTTTTACGGAACTTAATGAAAGGCACATGTTCTTATTAAGACATGATTTCTGGTGGCACAATTGAGGAAGAAACATCTTGTTTATTAGAAGTCCACATTTATTTAGTTATGTAAAATACGCCCCCAACACCAATATAAAAGAAACAGGACAACGCAAAACAAGACAGAGACACGCGCAATTTACTTGACATTTACAAAAGTATTCTTTGTTCGCTCCCGAGATCTCGTCTATTTATAATTTTGGTCAGCCGGAAGCTAGAATTTCCGGTAAAAGCTTTTCTTATTAGTCCTCTGCAAGGTTGCATCATCCTGTCTTAAAAACGTCTGCGTTTCAGTTTTTTGAGAGATAAAGTTGTGATTAATTCCTGTTAGGCGGGTAAAATAAAAATTTATTATCTCGCGAAGTCTTGAAAGGCTCAGTATCATTACGGACAAAAATCCCTCGAAATAAAATTTAAGCGAATTGTTACATTGTAAATATATATATAATATATATATATATATACATATATATATACATTACAAAAATATACAAAAATAGTTATAAGCCTAAGATAACTATAGTCATGATAGAACAGTCTTAGCCACAGTAGTACTAGATAGTAGTAGTATACATATATACAGTAGTATATATATATATATATATATTCCATACTGGAATTCGAATTTATCTATATCTATATATAGAAATATTATTTTCAATTATATTTATCGTAATAACGTATTAGTTAGTGATAAATTTAATACATATTTAAATTTTAATAACCTTATTAAACACTGTATGGAACATGGATACCCTGCTAATTTTATTTACAGTAATATTCTTATCAGTTTAGTGTAAGAAATACGTAATAAAAATATAATTTTTAATTAGTTGTACAGTTAATCTATAGATGGCGTCTCATGCTAAGTAAATTAATAATATATTTTATTTAAAATTAATTGTATATGTCTGGGTTGTAATTTTGTTTTCTATAAATTTAAAAACAAAATTTAGAGTTTTTAGATATATATATAGACTTGATGTTATATTTTATCATAACTTACTAATTTTATGCGTTACCGATATTCACATTTCTGTCGTCCGGGAAAAATGGTTATTGCTGTACTCACGTGGTAAGTCTTTTTATCTAATTGTTTTAGCTTTGATTTTAACATATTAAATCTATTATTCTAGTTAATATTATAGGCTATAATATTATCGTTTTATATTGATAGATTATGGTTTTATTTGTAATAATAGTTAAACTTCTCTAGACATTTCTTACTTTCTCTATGGCCCAGCGTATTGGCAAACACAGGTGAAGGTTGGCTGGCCGCAAAACTGTTTAAACCTGCAATCCTGGTTCCTAAGGCCAGGAGTTTGCTATAGTACTACTATGGCTAAGACTTTATACTATCATGACTATAGTTATCTTAGGTTTATAACTATTTTGTGTATATTTTTGAATTATATATATATATTAAAGTTAGCAAATAAGTATTTTTGCAAAATATTTCTGTAAAAATCAATCAAAAGTTGGCACTAGTGAGTTTCACTAACAACGTAATCAAGCACTATAAAGCGGGTCTCACTTTCCCACTTTTGACGTAGCAAGGAACAATAAACTGCATTTTCCATGTAACCCTGACGTCACATGAGTTAAATTCATTAAGATAACTAATTGTTTTTTTTTTCACAGATCAAACTTTCCCTGGAGCCAAGCGAGGAATATAATATCTTGTCTGAAAGCCGCTGGCACAGAATGTGTGTGTGTGGAAGTGAGAGCAAAAGCCACCGCTTCTCCCTGGAGCCCACTGCCCTAGGACGCATCAACATTACGGTGTACGGATTCTCTTTGGAGGATGACGACGAGTCCGTCTGCGGGAACGAAGTGACGGCACGACTCAGTGCCAGAGACGCCGTCTCCAAGCAGCTTCTGGTCGAGGTAAGACTAACACTGGAAAGGACGCCGCTGAATTGATTTAAGTTCAGAACTGAACATTCACTTCAAGAAATTATGTTAGAACATTATGTTAGAACTGTATTCTCCTATATTTAATGCATGAATCAAAACACTCAGTAAGATGTTGCGTTGTATTTGAATTTCAATATTCCAGTTTAAGCCAGAATTTTTCTTATAATCGACTAAAAAAAATTATCTCCTTAAAGAGAACCAGTTGATCTACCTCCAATTAATCCTTTCATTTAATCACAAAACTTATCTCCTAAATAAATCATAGTTTCAAAAACTGAAAAACACCCTTTTATAGTTAATCGAACTCATTTGTAACTTAATCTTTTAGTCGTCAAACCTGGAAATGGGATCTGAAATTAGGCGGGAGGGGATCTGAAAATGGGAAATCGTTAATCCGATTATGCTGATCGGAACAATGAAACAAAATTAATTAATTATTATGTTGTCATCTGTCCTAGACAAGTGGGCAAAATTTCGAATTAGTCTGACCTTTTACAGTAGGTAAAAGTTGATTTCAAAGATTCTGTTACGGTACAAGTGAAGCTTATAAAAGGGAGTTAAAAAGAGAACCAGTTCATCTATCAAGTTAGTCCTTTGATTTAATCCCTACAAGAGGCTATGCCCTAAAAGTTTGTCCTTTGATTGAATAAAAAAAATTATCTCTTAAAAGACAATCAGTCATATTATATATATATAGCGATAATTTTTTTATATTTCTGAAAATGTTTTATTCTTAAAACAGTTGAGTAAAAATGCATAATTGGAGGAATTTGTCATGTTTATCAACTGCTGAAATCTTTTTTTGATGCCTAGTTGTAACTGCAATTTTAATTCAGAATCTCATTGTATATGTGCCAAAATATTTAGATGTTTTGTCTTCTTTCAAAATTATTTCACTTTTTCCTCAATGTTAGGCAGAAGGTTTTCCGAAAGAAGATGTTTTTAATTACTTCGTTTGTCCTAAAAGTAAGTAAAATATTTTTATTGCTGTAGATAAGCTTTCTCAACAAATTTTTCACTGATTCCATAGCAAATTTTAATGTTTGTTTCTTTTTGTAGACACGAATGGAACGTATTCGACTGAAGTCGATCTCCTGCTACCTGAAGACGTAGTAGAAGGATCAGGACGTGCTTTCGTGTCTGTTACGGGTGAGATATTTACACATCCCTTAACAACACACACACAAATGCAGCGAAAAATTATCACACACACATATTCATAAGGGACACGCACACGCATTTATATAAATAAGTTAATATAAATTTTTATTATTTCATAAATTGTATTGTGACATAATGTTATAAGAAGAAAAATTACAGAAAAACTATTTCAGATAAATATTTACTTGTAATCTTAAATATATTGCTCATACTTTGTTAAGAAAATGTATAAGCCGCATTTTTAGTACAAATTCTCAGGATCTTCCTTTCTTTGATTTATATAACTGTGGTTCACCTGCACCACTCTCCGAGAGGCGTTATCTTTTATGACAATTAAGAATTAGATTTCTACCAACTGAGGTACTACTAACAACAGAAGCAGTTCTAGCGGACTGAGGATTTTGCGAGAGGTATGGGGATTAGACTGACAAGGAAAGGTTAGTCCTTGCTTTCAAATCTTTAAATCTTAACTGACATTCCCCCAAACACGCCTAGGAAAAGACTCCGACTATGGAAAAGATGATTGGGATAAGGAAATGTTGCAAGAGTTTTAGGGTTCCATCATGCTGAGGCTTCCAGATCAAGGACGTCTTAAGACTCTTTGTGGCCCTGGGCCCAGAGAAATCTTAGCATTTTTGAGGCCCTGGGCCCCTATTGCAAAAGTAGGCCCTATCTGATATCTTTAAAAGTAGACAGTATATAGCTTGCATTGTCAAACACTCGTTCAAACGGTAATTTGAAACAAATAAATGTGTACGACTCACACTCTCAAAACTCTAGGCACAAATTGGATAGACCGATAACCGCATTTCGACTAAATGAGTGGAATGATTGCTTATGGTATTAGGCCTAGCCCTAGATATGGACAACGGTCATCCCCTAATAATCAGTCTTACCACTTTTTCCAGTTGACATGTAGTTTGAAATTCCCTTTTTTCGGAGAATACGTTAGATAATAATATTTTACCTTTAAAATGATCCGTATCATGATCTTATTGAGACAGAGTCAAGAACACACAAAACAAGGCCCCACCGACAGTAAGGCTCTGGGCCCGGGCCCAGTTGACCCATATCTTAAGATGTCCCTGTGCCAGAGTAATGTCAGAACGTGTGGATCAACTCATCCAACGACAAGCGGTGGTAGACCCGAAAGCCACTTCTATCGCCATTTTTCAGCATGTACAAATTTTCTTTACGTTCTCATATTGAATCCATATCCATTACCCGTCGATTTTGCTAGTTGCCTTCACTCAAAGCGTCCGTCAAAAAGACTGTCGCTGATTCCACGGCATAAACGGAAATATAGAGTGATATATATGCTGGAATGCAAGACATAGTGCTAACTAACGTGTATAAAATTATCTTCTGGAACCCAAGATAGCAAACAATAGAATATTGACAATCTAGAAAAAAGTGTATATAAAAAGATAAAACGTTTTAATATTCTTTTATTATATTATAATAAAAGCTTTTAAAAAATTGTTTGCAAAATAATCATATTTAAATAAAATTTTCGATTTTAATAAATAGGGCATGAGCTTTAGATATTAGTAGTTATATAAACTTTATAGAGAAAGTGAATCCACTTTGCATACATATTTATTTCTTCTCGATTTTTTTGTTGTGACTCTTGGAACTCCTGGGTATGCCTTGTGGAACCCCAGGGCTCCGTGGAACACAATTTGAAGACCGCTAGTGTACAGTATTGTTCCTAAAGGGATTCATGATAATTGCAGGATTTTGTAACAATGGCAAATAAAAAAATAAAAAAAGTGAAGTTAAGTCAAAATTAAAATTCACTCTACTATCAGTAGAATAAGAACCAATTTTTCAAAAAAGAAATTCCAATCTTATATGGAAATGTTATTGATAAAGGTGAGCTCCCTATGGACGAAGTCTCTAGTCACAAGTCTAAGTCAACTGCCACTTATTTAGCAAAGAAAGAATCAGAAACAGGAATAAAATGTATTCCATTTGATGAAATACGTATAAAATCCCCTACACATCTGCAATGAACTTTTGGACTTTCGGTTTATTAAAACAAGCCTTAGGAAAACAGCATCCAAGAACACTGAACTGACTTTGGAAAACGGTTTATGAGGAATGGAGTAAAATTTGCATGACAGAGTATTAAGGAAAAGTATACTGTCATAAAACATTTGAGTAGAGGTCAAGAATCATGGCTATCAGATATTAAGAAATTTTCACAAAAAATACGGTATTTATTGATAAAAATTAACTATCAAAATTGTTTCCATAAAGTGTGTGCTTGACCTTCTGTATTGTCTTTATAATTTTTAAATGTACTTGTTATTTTACAAATCATCAAATAACTAAGAATATGTAGAGGTATTAACTTTTTTTAATAACATTAATTGCAAGGATTTAAATATACGAAAAATCTACACTTTAAGTTGACATAGTATGTGTATTTTCAATTTAGGAATTAATCTTTACTCATGTATTAAATGGTTCTTTTTTCACGTGCCCATGTAGGGGATCTGATGGGTCCTGCATTGAATGGATTGGGAAGTTTAGTCAAGCTTCCCGTGGGTTGTGGTGAACAGAACATGGTGCTCTTCGTTCCTAATATATTCGTCATGGACTACTTGACGTCCACCAACAGAATCACAGAAAAAATCAAATCAGACTGCTTAAGCAACATGAAAATAGGTAAGTTTCCCACCGTGTGTGTTGTGCATTTAGAATTGAGTCAGATACAACTAATTTATAAGAATAGACTAAGAAGTATTATAACTTATTGAACATACTCGTATGTTTCATTTTTCTCTCCATTTCTCATTTCTGTACGTTCTATCATGGGTTCCTCAAAAAAATTCCGGCCTTTTCTATGATTAAGAATATATATAAAGAAGGGATCGTCTCTGTGTGAAATCAAGCTCATTCTGTATGAAATAAATTTTAAATGTACGAATAGTACATTTGAGAAACTTCTGTCTATAAATTATTGTAATCGACATTATTAAGAGAATATGGTAACCACGTTTTCATTGGTTTTGAAGCTTTATTTGCAGTTTTTTTTTAACAATCCTGAACCAATTTCTATTTATACTATGTCAGGATTAAGATGTGTCCCGTTGTATAGCAAAATAAGGGTTTGATTTATAGTCCTAATGTGAATAATAACTTTTTATTATAAACATTATGAAATAATAGCCTTTTTAGTGAAAGAGTTTCAGAGAAAGTCGAATCGCATTTGAAAACCATTGCCCCAGAAATTTAATGTACACTCATGGACAAAGGAAAAAAAATTAGCGCACCAAGAAATAATTGAGGGATTGTAATGAAACTTGACATGAAGGTATACGTCGGAAAGATATGTTTATAATTAGAAATGCAGCGTGATTGCGTATTACGTATAGCCGATAGAGGGCGTTTAACATCGTTCTCCGTTAAGAATAAAACAGGTAACCAAAGCTTGTTTGAGTGTGCTGAATCGTTTACAAAGGAAGAACTGAGGTAGACATGCCATTAAGCCGTTTTCGAAGACAATATGATCAGCTGTCGCAGTTTGAGAGGGGGAGAATCATCGGCATGATGGAAGCTGGGTGGTCACCTAGGCTAGTAGTTCGTCCCTTAAGCCGCTCTGATTGTGTTGTGTAGAGGTGTTGGGACCTGTGGATCCTAGAGATATCATTTACACAGAGACCAAGTTCAGGACGCCCTCGATGGACCAGTCGTCGAGAAGACCGCCACATCGTAAGAAAGGCATGCGTACAGCCAACTGCTTCATCGGCCGCCATCTAGGCACAGGTAGCACCTTCACTAGAGGCCCCTGTTTCTTTTAGAACCATACGAAGGCGCCTGGCTGAAGGACTTTTGGGATTGCGGTGCCCATTACGTGTGCTGCCCTTGACGCTTACCCATCGACGTCTTCGTTTGGAGTGGTGCCACGCACGAGGAAACTGGACTGCAGCGGAATGGAACCAGGTCGTCTTTAGCGACGAATCTAGATTCAATCTCAGCAGTGATGTCAATCGTGTTTGTGTGTGGAGACCCCGTGGTGAACGCCTCAATCCTACCTTTGTTTTACAGCGACACACCGCTCCCACAGCTGGTGTGAAGGTATGGGGTGCCATTGCTTATTATACACGGTCACCCCTAGTATTGATCCGTGGTACCATGGCAGCCTAGCGGTATGTCCTTGACATCCTGCAACCACATGTGTTGCCAGTCATGTAACGGTTCCCAGGAGCCATTTTTCAACAAAACAATGCTCGGCCTTGCATGGCAATGGTGTCACAAGACTGTCTCCGCACTGTTACTATTCTTTCTTGGCCTGCCCGATGCTCAGACTTGTCTCAAATCGAGCATATCTGGGATCCTTTGGGACGGCGAGTCGGGCATCCCACGAGTTTGAACGAACTAGATTCAAGATTACAGCAAATATGGAACGAAATGTCTCAAGACATAATACAAAACTTGTATACTTCAATGCCCGATCGTATCGCATCGTACATTCGCGCTAGAGGGAGTTCAACAGAGTATTAAATCCTCCGTTCTTTTGCCTTTTTCTCTGAAATAAATGATTCTTTTTCTTTGATTTTCTAATCATTTACTTATATCAAAGTAGTCATTACGTATGTAAAATTTCGTTTCATTTTGACGACTCCTTTTTAGTGCGCTAACGTTTTTGTTCATGATTGTATATGATCTCTTTTGACAGGTTACCAAAGAGAGCTGAATTATCGTCACAAAGATGGCTCGTACAGCGCCTTTGGGTCCAGTGATAGTGAAGGCAGCCTGTGGCTGACAGCTTTTGTTGTAAAATCCTTTGGTCAAGCCAGAAGATTTATAGACGTAGACGAAAAAGATCTTGCTCTCAGCACTTCGTGGCTTCTTGAAAAACAATTTGAGAACGGATGTTTTGAACCTACTGGACGAGTTCTGCACAAGGAGATGAAGGTATAGTTTACCTGTTCGGTTCTTGTGTATTTCAGTTATTATTCTTGTTCAGCTTTAGAAAATTTTCATTATTTTCAGGAATTTTTATTTCTGAAACAGTCCATTAATAATTCATTGGAATAAAATATTGGTTTTAAAATTTTATTTGCAACTTATGGATTATCAACTTCGCCCTTTATAAAAATTTCCTGCATGAATAAGAGTTGTTAAATTTAGTAGAAAACAATAACATTTTTTTAAACCTTAACAGATGTAAATTACTAAAACCTCGGGTTTAAACACAAAACAGGACATAAGTAAAATGGAAAAATGTCATTGAAAAGATTTTAAAAGGGCACAAAAATTTAATTTCCATCACGTATGGATGAATTTAATTATTGTTATTCGCCTTATAACAGAAAGTAATAATAACCGGAGTTCATACGAACTCCTGTTCGTTTCAGCGTAGTAAAGGGTAGAAGCAGGAGATATTGTAAAGTTCAGCAACTTATTTAAATCTGATCACAATATCTTAATTGTAAATATTCGATGGGAGAGGAACAAACCTCAAATCAAAACTAAAAATAATAAAGGTTTACTTAACTCTTACGATCTCTTCGATAACTCTTCGATCACATCCAACCAGGTTCAAGTTCAAACTTCAGAATAAGCCCGGACATCTCAACTACACGTAGTTTCATGATCATCAATCTAATCCAAATAACGTCTAATCTCAAATTTAATATCACTCCTTATACAACAGCAATAAACTCTCGTTACAATTAAAATCTCAACATCCTCTGTTTTCCTACTTCCTCTAGACTTTAAATAGCAATTCTAATCTGCATATCACGGTTCCTACACAAAGCGAAATTCTCAAATAAACCAAACAAAATAGATTTCACTTGAGGTTAATTGAAAACGCGTAAATATCCCACTAAATGTACACTATTTTCCAGCCAATGGGCAAGAATTGAGATCATTCAACTTAAACTAATCTTGCAACTGGCACTTTTAACTGATACCTTAGAAACAAGACAATAAGTTATAATAAGGCTATAAAATTGTAATATTTCAGGGAGGATTGTCCGAAGGCGAGCACTCTCTGGCTCCTCTAACTGCTTACGTCCTCATCTCTCTATTGGAATCTACCACTCAGAGGCCAGAACAGCCTGCCATACGAAATGGTCTAAAGTGCCTAGAAGCAGATGAGAATCCCAACGCTTACGCCCTCGCTCTATATGCTTATTCCAGCGCCCTGGCAAATGAAAAACGGTTGGCAAATCGGTATCTGCAGCAACTGGAAAGTAGAGCCATCGCTAGAGGTGAGAATGCATTCTGTATTAAAGGTTTCAAACCAATGGGTTCAGGAAGGGTATAGATCTGTAATATATAGAGAATCGGGGTGAACAAAATAATTTTCTTAAAGATAGCACAGCACATTGCGAATGTTACCATTAAAGCTCGAAAGTCGTTAAAGAGCACATTACCTAGTTATTTGCAGATTAACTGATTTGCTCCTTTAAAGTGCGAAATCAATAATTTCCGCATTTTGTCTTGGTAATTTTCACACTAGCGATTTCCGTGTCATTCAAGCTCAAAGGTTTTTCTCATTTACTTTCTGTTAGGAAGTTTAATTGAACTTTGACTCATCCCAGAATAATTTTTCCTAGCAGAGGCAGTGAATGTATTCTATAAAAGACTCCATGAATTGATTTATAATAAATTTAATAACGATGAATCTTGTTAGAACAAATTAAATGTTGAAAGTTCAATGTTATAAAGTATATCTACACATATCGATGTAGCATTTGAAGCCATAATATATGATGATAGTTTTTGCAAATTAACTTCCTTGATTGTTATAATATGCTAAACCGTTTGATTATTTGTATTGTAGTTTTTTCAATTGATGGATGATTGATTATATCAACTAATGTGTTGATTGTTCGATTGTATTAACTTGATTCTTTAAATATCAAAAAAAAAAAATTAATAAATAAATAAACATTCGATTTAAGTTTACAGAAACGTTGCTGATGTTCTACCAAAGATCGAATTTTCACTTTAACGAGTACCTTGTAAGTAATGTACAGATTATCTAGGTAATTCACAAATAACCTGGATAATTTGAGAAATGAAACAATTTTCCTCACTTTAACGGATCACCCTAGTTAATGTGCAGATTAACTGATTTCTGCCCTTTGCCGTTAACATAGTTACAATTGTATTTATTTAAATGGAAAATAAAAAGCACAGAAAAGTGATGTATTTGCTTAATTTCTAAAAGAATTCCTTTCCAGTTCAGGAAAAAGTAAAATTTTTCTCAGATTTTTGACACTCTTTGCTCTTACACAACATATGATAATACGTTTTAAAAATTCAATACATTGGGGCATTAAAAATGTTATCTAAGAAAGGTCTTGAACTTTGTATTTTCACAATGAAATCTTTTGTTAAAAATCACATAAACATTTGTATCGTTAACGCCGAAAAGGAGCAATGTAAAAATTTAATTTTTAAATTAAAAAAAGAGTATAAAAATGGGTCAAAGTGTTAAATAACGATGTCATCAATGATTTTGAAAGAATACTTTTTGAAACACCGAAAATTCATTCGAAAATCGACACGCTGTTAAAGGACGTTTTGATATTCCAGTCACATATCTTAGATTTAAATAAATATTCCTAAATGTCAGTTATTTAATTGACTTTTTTATACAATAACGTAAATAAAAACGACAAATGCAATATTACTCCAAAAAAGAGCCCTTGATTTATTATTGCAATTCAATGTTTTCGAACGCAATGAATTTTTGTCGTCTTTCGAAGTTTTACGTAATAACAAATTTAGAAAAATCATACTGCTGATCTAAATAATAATCCATTTTGGCCCGTAAGCAATCGCTAATTTCGTTCAATTCCATTATACAATTAACCCTTAAGTTAGTTTAGATCTAATAATCAATTTCTTAGCTTTTTTCATAATTTATCGTGACTGTTTGTTACATTTTCTTGGAATGAAATATGAGCCTTTACTAAATAAGTGTATCAATTTTTGTATAAGATGAATTAATTTTCTTATCTTTTTCTCTGGTACAGAATAATTCAGATAATTCAGAAAAATATCTTTAAAAAATTCTTTTATTTTTGAAAGAAAAACAATATTGAGTTTAATAATTTATAACGTAACACAGAACATTTATCTGTGTGAAACATTCTATTAAAGAAATAGTGCTTATCAGATTTATCATGTTCGGGTTTTCTGAAATTCTTGTATTGCTTGATTCTTATTTTCATTAGTATACTAATTTGCAGCAGTTATATATTAATGTACGCAGACGTTTTTAAAAATACTTAATTGCGTAATTTATGCACTTTATTTTAATTTATATGTAGCACTTTTAATCAATCCCCATGTTTTGAAATTTAGCCTGCTTTTTTCTTGTTTTGTCTCTTTCTCTGCTATATTTAAGGTAACTGGGACGTCTGCAAGAAGGAAAAATGAACCTTTTTTGCACCAACTTTAAATGGTTCTCACTTACTTAAATTTCAAGCAACGGAAATAAAATTTTTACGTTGAATTATCTGTGTATTTATGTACTTGTTAATGAAAAAAAATTTCATTTTAAATTACAAATAAATCTGTATGAGAAATAATTAATCAATAACTATTTTTTTTTATTTTCAAGCATGTTCTTACCTTTAGGTACACTTTGCATAAAATCTACTGCATATATAGCTATAAAATATCACGGAGGTTTTGTAAACATAACAATCCAAAAAATGGAACGAAATAAATTTTAAAATATAACCTTGTAAAAATTTTAAAAAATTTAAACTTAGTGATTCTCTCTCTCTTTCTCTCTCTCAAGTTTCCTTTAAATTTTATGCAGAAGTTGTGCTATATCTGAAATTTCTGAATGTTAATTTAAAAATGAATTCATTCACTTTGTTAAAAATTGTTAATCTTGTATTATGCAAAATATTCGCACTATAGGTAAAGTAGATTTTGAGAAAAGTGTACCGGAAGCCCCCAAAAATGCGTTTTGAGAAAATTGCAAATAAAGATATTTTCATCTATGATTTGTAAAATAATATATTTTAATACAATATAAAGTCATACCATTGTTAATTGAGTTATTTTGCATCATTTCTCAGTTTTTAAATTGTGAGTTTGAAATTCTAGATTCCTTAGAAGTCTTTTTAATTACTCTTTCCCTACTTTATCAATACGTGTTAGCAACGATTCACATCTTCTTCCATTTAAAATACCAAAGTTTTGTGTCTATAGGTTTTAGTATTTTTACTTCACTTGTTTACAAAATTTTAGGAGTGTTCAAAGTAGTCTCCTCCAGCATCAATGCACTTTTGTAGACGAATTTTTCACAGATTAAGTGCCTCAAACCACTCATCTCTTGGAATGGATGACAAAATACATTTATAACCATATCAATCTCTTCTTTTGATTTAAAAAGACGCGACGTAAGTTCTTTTTTAGATTAAAAAAAATAACTATTAGTCCCTCTAAGCTAGACCCAGAGAATAAGGTGGATGTTCTATCACTTTCATTTGTTTTTGTTTAAGAAACTCAACTGTTTGTCCGGCTATATAGGGAGATGCATTGTCATAGTGAAGCATTAGTCCCCTAACATTCACTTCTTGGATAATTTCTGGAAGACATTTAGTGGTATACCAGTTTGCTGTTACTTTCTTCTGTCCTTCCAATTTGATGGCTTTGACTAATACCGTACTTCCGAAAAGAAAACGCCATACATTACTCTTTTATTACTCATTGTCTTTTCACCACTGACGGCATGAGATCATTTTCAAAGCTCCATACTTTGCTTTCTGGACGTGTAAGAACGTCAAAAAAGGGTATGTACGTTTCATCACCCATTACAATTTTAGGAATGATGTGATAGTCACCCTCATTTAGCAATTTAATGGTTTCTTTACTGATTCTGACATGCTCCTCTTTTTGGGGCTCAGTTAGATTATGGGGAACCCAACGGCAAACTACCTTTGTAATATGTAAATCTACACGAATAATTTATGTTTGGCTGTGGATCCAGAATTAAGTTCCTTCTGTATCATTTGGTAAGTACAGCAATTATCATCGATTAACATTTTTCATATGGCAAACACATTATCCGTAATTACTGCCTACCATGGTCTTCTTGTGTGTTCTCCATCCTGAAAAGAACTGTGACCTCTGCAAAATTCTTTACACCATCTGAATACAGTAGCACGACATGGAGATTTATTACCGAATGCTAATGTCTTCTATGAACGCATTCGTCTTGATTTAATCCCACTTTAAAATCATAGACAATCATAGCACGATAATTTTCTTGCGTCAACTCCATTTTCTCTTATGTCTAAAATTTATTATACGCTAAACAACTTGAAGTAAGTCAGTAAAAATAGTAAAAATAATGTATTTTCAAATTAAACCGTTAACTTTTTTTGTAACTTATCGTCTGTGCGCATCTCAAAAATTTTAGAGTTACCCTCGTAAAATAAAAGCTATTCTCTATTGCAGGTGGCTATATGTATTGGGATGGTGACTCTAAATCCGTGAGTGTAGAGACTGCCGGATATTACATTCTCAGCAGGACATTGCTGGAAGGAAGGAACAGTGTAGGAAGCATATTGCCAGTCATCCGGTGGATTGCGCAGCAGAGAAACTCCCAGGGAGGATTCGTTTCTACGCAGGTGATTTCTAGTTGGCCTTTTTGAATCCTTTAAGATTCTAGTCATTCCTTTTGATTGTACGGGTGGATAGCGTCTCTCAATATATCGAAACTCTCATTGATTTCCTACTTATATGAAGTGATGAAACATTTACTCAGAAATAAATTTAAAAACAATTTCTCTCTCTCAGTTTTAGAGTTCGATTTAACTAATATTTCTTTAATTGATCCCTTAGATTTTTAAATTATAGTTACTATGAAGTTATTGCAATATTTTTGATTTCTCGTTTATAATACTCTACTTTAATTAAGTTTATATCAGTATTGAAATTAAATAGTTTATAAGGCACACACTAGGGTTGTTTCTAGAGTTTCTTTTAATTAAATTTTAAGAAATTTAGTTTCAAAGGCTATTAATTTCTGAACTGAATTTTGCATCAATTTTTCTACTGCAAAGTTTCTATCATTATTTAGATTAAAGTTCCTTCTTGTGCAGTGTTGAAGTTGTTATAACACGAAACTTAAAAAAGAATTGCATGGTTTGTTTTTGTTTTTCTGTCTGCAAATTTGACCGCAGTAGCCTAGGGGTTATGGTCACGAACTCATGCCCAGAGTGTTACGGGTTCGAGTCTTAGTACCGCTGAATACCCTCCATGTAGAGAGGGGGCTGATGCACGTTATATCTGTCAAACCTCGACGTCCTCCCGTTGATAGGGTTTTACCACACTAACGGGAGGACGGCAATAACAATTAGTGCTTCAGAATCTCACTGCATCCAAGAATTTGATTTATGAAATGCTTTCAAATATTTTTTTCCCTGTCCTTTAGGACACTGTTGTGGCCCTACAAGCCTTGGCCCATTATTCATCCTTGCTGTCAACTACACCCATCGACATAGGCCTTGTTATTGAGAGTGATGAGCTAGTCAAGGGCTTCAAGGTGGACTCGGAAAACAAGTTGGTCACGCAATCAGCTCAAATACCGGTGCTACCGGCAGTCGTAGATCTCCAGGCTGTGGGAGATGGTTGTGCTTTAGTGCAAGTAAGTGCTGTTAAAAATACAGTTTATTTTTATTTTTCAAAGTTATCTTTTGTACAGCAATATTCAGTTGCTAAATTATTGTAATAGTTTTAATCTTTGCTTTGTAATGAATTTGAAATGTATTAATTTTTAATTAAAATAAAGCATTGCGTCGACTGGAGAACGGGGATGTCGCAATGTGATTTCTACCCAGTTCTCTGAATGTGCAACTGAAGAAATTTATCCAAGCGTGGATAGGCGAAGAAAGTATATATAACTAGAACTCTCTCTCTCTCTCTCTTTATTAAATATCCTAATGCTTTGTCATATAATTAGTGACACGCAGGAATGGATTAATGAGGAACTTGTTATTTCGATACGACAGATTCACGCCTACATATCCGTTCATATTCATACGCGCTTTGGATTTAAAATCTTTCTTAACAAGGGAATTTTTCCGATTGATAATCTCAGCCTCAAGAGATGTGATTCGCAAAATATCATCCACATGTATTCAAGGGTACAGAAAAATGAATATTATGTGCATAGTAAAAACAGGATCCTATTATTCACTGAATAAATTGAAGCCTAGGAGCATTATTTTTTGAAGAATACGTGATGTGACATAAAAAAAACCAAAGACTGGTCCAATAAATCCTTGAACTTAAAGAATCACTTCTTCGTGACATTATCACCTTCGAAGTAGTTCCCTTCAGCATTCCCACACTTATGCATTAAGTGCTGCCATTGCTGGAAACAGTTCTGGAAGGTCCTTCAGGAGATCTCCGTTTCTGCCTGAACCTCTTCAACTGAGGTAAAATAGGTTCCTTTTAAGCAAGATTTAACTGTAGAAAATTTAAAAAAAAGTCTCAGGGGCCAAATTAGGTGAAGAAGGATGAGCTATCACAGTAATGTTTTTATTGGTCAGAAACTGCTTGACAGACAAGACCGTGTGAGCGGGTGTATTGTTTTGGTGCAACAGCCATCTATCACTTGCCAAATCTGGTCTTTTTTTCCTTATTTTTTCACAAAGTATTTTTAATACTTCAATGTAGTTGTGTTGATTAACAATTTGACCACAGATGTGAGTGGAAACCCACTCATATCACGAATTTTGGCAATGTTTTGATCTGCAATCGCTTACCTTGGACACCCAGCACATTCATCATCTTCCACACTGTCCTTCTCCCCTGGAAACCGCTTTTATTTCATTCAAACACATGCGCACGAGACAAATTTTCATTTCCATAAACCTCGGTTGATATCTGAAATGTTTTCGTGGCTGATTTTTTAAGTTTCACAAGAAACTTGATGTTGATTTGACATTTTTCCGGCAGAATACAGTTGCACGTGTTCACTCAATGACGCAGTCCTCCCAACTGGTGCGATCCGCTAAGATGAAACTGGCCACATTGATAGAGGATGTGCGTGGGATGACATCAGCGAAACAGCTGTTGCCATTTCCATTCTTTTTTCAAGCTACACACTAAATCTCGTTTTTTTTTTGGATGTGTGTGTCATACCTTGTATTTTCACATTTAATTTTATAGTAAAATGCTACAAAGGTAGAGGTGGGTAGCAATGCTTGAAAGCGTTTGAGTGTGCCAAAAATTGTATTCAAAAAACGTTATGATTTCGGGTTCCTTTTGAAGATTGTGTAGGATTTTTATGGAACATGTTAGTTATCTAATATATAAAATTCTCGTGTCACAGAGTTTGTAGCCAAACTCCTCCGATACGACTAGACCAAATCTTATGATATTTTGTGCGTATATTCAGTAGGTCTGAGAATAGGACGTAAACTATTTTTTATTCCGATATTGCAATTACTTAAAAAGATATTAATTAAAAACCTAAAGACGCCTAATTGTCTTCACCCTGCGTGTTGTTTTTCCCGCCTAGCGTCGTGAATGAAATTTTCTACACTCTCGACGTTATTTAAACAGCCATCCGATTTTTGTTTTTTAAATCAGTCAAAAAATAATTACGGAATCGGAAGGATCATTTCTTTCGCCACGATACGGTATAACTTTTTTTTTTGCAAAATATTTTCTATTTTTTAAGATTTTTTTAAAAATGAGTTAAAACTGATGCATTTTTATGAAAATGTTTTTCTAAATCGTTGCGTATGAATTTATTTTCGTGCTATTAAAACGATATTTTTTACTAAATAATTTTATGCTTTTCTCTTTTTGAATCAGTCATTTAAAAAATAAAATGCCAAAAACTTTTTTTCTGCAATTTTTTTAAAAAATACTCAAAAATTTAACTCAACATTAAATAACTTCGTTATTTATTAAAATTATCGTACAAAACTTTTTTACGTTTTTAGAATAATGTTATCGAAATTCTGTGCGAAGATTGAAAAAATTGCTTAAAAATTACGGATTTTAAAATTTTTTTTGTGATTTTCGTAAAATACCATTTTTGCGAGAAATAATTTAAACAGTCTTTTTTGTACATTTTTTATTTGAAAGTACTTTGTTTTTGCAATTAATGTGTGAAATTTCAAAACTTCAACGTAAAAGTTAAGCCCTTAAAGGAAAAAAAATGAAAACTTTTAAATAAATTCTCAATTGCATCACTTTGCGTTAGCTTTCTGTTTGGAAGACAGGAAAGGTTGAGGTAGTTTTGAGGCTTTCACTACGTAGTAAAAAGGGGAATTCCCTCATAACATTGCTATTTGGGGCGGGACGCTCATTCATATAACGCATCACAACCGATAGTTTTTTTTTTATTTTTAAAGATTGATTTATTGAAGAACAGTGGAATATAAGAAAAATATATCATAAAAAATATATAGAAAAATTCTTAAATATATTTTTATCACATAGTATTATTTTCTTTTTGAATTTTATACTGTTAAATAAATCAATATCGTTGCGTTTAAATAAAAATGATTTTTAAAACTTTTAGAATCAGTGATTTAAAAATAAAAAGACTAAAACTTTTTTGAACAAATTTTAATAAAACACTCAAAATACTTAATAATTAATAATTTCTTCTTTTATAAAAATAATTGCATGAAATTTTTTTCTCGTGTCTCGAACATTTCAAAAAAATCCTCACAATTTTACTTCAAGATTTAAAATAGATGTGAAATTTTGTAATTTGAAAAATTTCTACTTTTCTTTTTTCAACATACAACTATTTTTAAAAAGGCTACATTTTCGTTTCCGGGACTAAAAATTGCAACGAAAGAATTGAAAAGTGAGTGAGTGATTTATAAATTCGCACTGTTCGCCTATTCGAGTGATTTTGGCGACAGATCTCGAAATTTTCATCCATGGTCAAGCGACGAGGACGACACTTGAGCTTTCACCCATCTCTCCTAATTACCACACCACACCAATGCAAGAACAAATTTTGAAAAAGGGAGTTTTAATGACTTAGTTAAAGAAATCACTCACATCACGGATACACACACATAAGTGCTATCGTCCTGAGGGAAACAGGAAATTCCCATGGGGATTAAGTTATTCACTCGGTAAAAGCCCGTGCAACGCCGGGCTAAGCGGAGAGGAAAGAAACAAAGAAGTAAAAGTAATTTCGAAAAAAATAATATTGGAAGTGCTGATTTTGTGAAGGGAAGGGAAAATGTTAAACGAGAAAGCCATGATACGCACACACGGGCCATGCACTCACATCGTACGCGTCATACCCACACAAAAGTGCTGGCGTCAGAAAGAAAGGAGGAAATTAGCATGGAGATTATGTTATACCCTCCGTAAAAGCCCGTGCAACGCCGGGCCGGGTCAGCTAGTATTATATATTATTTTAAGTGAATCTAACATAATCTAAACAATGTGTGTCGAAAAGATTATTCAACTAATTGTATATTATTTATAAAGTAAATGAGCATTTCATATAAAAGTGCGATTGAAATATTGAATATCAATTATTGATTCAATAATTGTTTTATCCAAAATAATTATTGAATAATTTCAGTTTAAATATATAGTAATCTATATGTACACAAAATTCAGTAACATTAAATGTGATTTAAGTGCAAGTGATTTTCAGAAAAGGAAATTGGATAAAGACACACAAGGGGGAAAAAAACATTCTTTAGAATTTGAAACTTCAAAATAAAGCTAACCAATGAGCACGAAAACATAATAAGAAACATAACTATCTTCGAAACACATTCATTTTCACTATCCCTTTAAAAATAATACCATTATTCATTTTTCATCTTTATTTTTAAAGCTATTTTTAATTCAGAGCTTAAAAAATATTTTGTAGAACTATTTATGTATTATGGGTGATCAATCGCGAATGAAAAAAATAAATTTGGACATTTTATTTGTATTTGACATCCTACTTCTAGTGTTTAAATGTAAAACAAAACACAACACAACAATACATTGTTAACAAGTAATATAAAAAAGTTTTTAGGTCAAAAAGTACTTAGATCAACAAAAAAAAATTCTTTTAATTACTTTTTTATTAAATAGTTACTATAAATATAAATATGTATATACATATGACAGAATCACAACATTAAGTGGCAATTAATTTTTAATTATCATTAAAGTATCGTACTGTCATCCAAAAAAATCGTGTATATAAAATTTCAGTTCAACTGAATGCTATGAAACGTGAGGAAAAAAAGTCTTTTAAAAGTTTTGACCCAAGTCGCTAAAAATAAAGCCAACGTGGCTGTATTTGTAATTCTTTGATTAATTAGTTTTAATCAATTAATTTTTATTAATTATAATTAAATTACTGTATTGTCATCCTAAATAATCCTGTATATAAAATTTCAGCTCAAGTGAGTGCTTTAAAATGTATTCTATCACGATTGAAAATTTGAACAAGATAAATAGAGAGAGAGAGAGTAGGAATTGAATATATAAAATTCATTTCATTTAATGATATTGATTTTTTGGATTTTCGGATATGTGTTATTTGTAGCATTTTAATGCAACTTAAAGAAACATATAAATATATCTCAACATATTAATCATAGTAAAAGAATGAGGTAAAGTAAAAATTATAATATCACAGTTATAACTTAATACATGAGCAAATGAAAAACCTGAGCAAAGCATACTGCTTGTGAAAAGACACGAATACAAAGGGAAGAATACAACCCGGTAGAATATTTCAAGAGGTCTGTGCTCTATCTCTCAACTAAACATAACTAAATTAATATAATATAGTAATAAGAATGTTTTTAAAAATCATTAAAAAATAATTTTGCTTTGAATTTTTTAAAACTTAAAATTACGGAGAGGTATTATAATAGATCGCAGTTACAAAAAATAATATATTGTACTTAAGTCTTCAATAAGATTTTATTTCCTTTTTTCCAATAGTTCTCCTTGCGATATAATGTGCAAAGAGTATCTGGTGGAGAATTTTTCGATATGAACATCAATGTGGCGAGGTTGGGAAGCTCAACTTGCAACACCCCCAAAATCGACATCTGCATGCGGTAAGAACCTTTTCCTGAATATCCATTTACATAAATATACTACAGTACATTCTAAACTTAAAAACGTTTTAAATTAAAAGCTTGTGTGAGTGTGAAATAATAAATTGTAATTTGAACTGATTATGGCAGATATTTACTCGAGTTCTCAAACACCAATAACCGCTGCGCGTGCGCGCATAAGCAGGATTATTGCAATATATTCTGGAATTAGTTTTTCTTTTCATCTTCCATAAATTTATTTTGCATTGAATTAAACAACTTCTAGCTCATTCACCATTTAATAATTTTTAAATGTTGTTAAATTGTTATTTAAGCACTAAATTCATCAAATACATCCATTAGTGATTTTGGAACTCTTAATAATTTTGAACCAATTTTTATTAAACAGATAAAAAGTTAGTAAAATACACTCATTTGATTAAAATATACATTATATATTTTTCATGTAATTTTCTTGATAGAATGACTAAATATGATGAATGTTTGTTTTCCAGAATTGCGTAATCTATTTTCCCCTCCTTTTTAGTTACAAAGTGCCTGATCAGATGACCAACATGGTCGTCGTGTCAATCAAAATGCCTTCGGGATACGTGCCTGATGAATGGAAGCTTTACGAGGTTAGCAAAAGTATTATTTCTCAAAATTACACATGTTTTGTACTGTGTGTAGAAAAAAACATACAAAAAAGATATATTTATTATTATTTTTTTATAGTTACGATCTAACACGGAAGTACAGCTGAAGCGACACGAGCTGGATGGTAATCAAGTGAATCTGTATTTTAATGAGGTGACGCATGCATTCTGTATGAATTGCATTATTTTTGTTATTAACAGAGTTTGTAATGACATAAAATAATTGTTAAAATAATTAACAAAATACTCTAAGCTTGAAAAAAGTTCTGACAAATTATCTGAAACTGATATATTTAAGTGATTTCATAAATTAATAATAGAAATTATCAATATTGACTTTATCATTTTGTGAAAAAATGAAAATATGTATGTAAAAATTTTTAAGAATAGAATGGTTAAGAATATAGCCGGATTAGATTTAATTTCCGCGTTATTCAGCATTACAAAAAATACTTTTAAAAATCTTGAAGTAATTGGGAAAAAAGGATTGAAAACATTCATAAAAATATAAAAATAATAACATAATTGTAACATATGGTTTGTATATAAATGATCCTATAAATATCTATTGCTTTATTTTCAGAACCGTATTCAAGACTTTTATCAGTTAACCATTCTTTCAATGCATCATCCATAACAAATAATTTGGTAAAATCTTAGGATCAAACTAAAATACCAATAAGCGTACAAAAGCTGTAATTGTATACATCCGTTTCTTTTTGCAATATTCACGCACAGTCCAGTCTCATTAATGTGACCATCCCGTACTTTCGACGTTGATGTTAAATAACCAATCACAGAAGCAGTGGCGTAGCTAGTTATCCAAAGGCCCTAGAGCTAAAAAAATGAGGGCCCTTTCTTGGTTAGATTTTATCAAGTAAAAGAGTAAAAATGCATGAATATTTTAAGTATACAAAGCTACAATCTTTGTTTACTTTCTTCTCTTTCTCGGCATTGTTTGCACTTAAACGCACTACTGTAGGTTTCTTTCTTTTTTATCCCTAATTTCAGTTTTATAATTCCTGCAATACATTTCGTATGTGCTCGAGTACTTACTGACGTTAAAAGGGAGAAACTTAATGCTACGCTACAAAACCTCGTTGGAGAATATCTGGATATTTATTTGAGAGGATCGAACTCACCCACCAGGGGGCTTAGAGCTACAAAATGGTCCCCCGTGATAGACAGGAAACGATACAAAAAATATGCATGAGCAAGGAAATACATAGAATCTATATATATAAAAATGTTATGTTGGTTTGTGTACGCTTCCATAACTCAAAAAGTTCTGCATGGATTTATCTGAAATTTTGACACAACCTTGCATTTGACTCCGGTCAGGTTCTTATGTACTTTTTATTTCGAAATGCAATCTAAATTTTTTTAAATTTAATTTTTAAGTGATTTTTTGATGTTATGACGTCATACGATGTCACGACTCGCTCTGAATGCGAAAATTTAAGCTTTACACATATTTTTTTCCGAATTATTACATATTTTTACTATACTTAAGTTTATTGGTTGTCATATTTTTCAATTTCTTTGTTCTTTGATACGTAATTGGGATTAATTTTCGAATAAATCATTTTTTTAAAAATTATTCTTTCAACTACTCAATTTTTTTTTTTTTTTTTTTTTTTGTAGTTTTGGCAACATTCCGATAGCTAACGCGCGATAAACAATTTTTTATGTTGTTGAAATACACAGGTTAGGTTTTCTGATATGAATTATTTTTTAACAAAATACTGATTACGGTTTGCTTGGTATAACTTATTAATTGACAGGGTTTTGAATTAGTAAGTTTTTTTCTCTATTTTAAACATTCCGATAGCTAACGCGCGATAAACAATTTTTTATGTCATTGAAATACACAGGCTACGTTTTCTGATATAAATTATTTTTTAACAAAATACTGATTTTGGTTTGCTTGGTATTACTTATTAATTGACGGGGTTTTAAATTAGTAAGTTTTTTTCTCTATTTTAAACAATATTTTAAATTTCATTTGATGTTATTATTGAAATACAGGTTAGTTTTCCTGATATATAATTTCAATCATCAAAATATTAAACCATACTTTTGTTTTCGATGACTTTTTAAAATTTAAATTTGTTATAACCTTCTTAGTAACTTCTTTCCATTAGTAATTTGTTAACAGAATACTCGAAGTTATTACAGTTTGCTTGGTACTTACTTATTATTGCAACAATCACTAACGTTCAAAATAACTCTCCAAGTTGGCAACCCTGATCTCCCATGTGTAGTATGAGTTGAATTGGCAATTATGTGCTTCATTTCATATAATGTCGCCAATAGATTCCGTTTGCTTTTGTCAAGGACATAGCTACCGCTTTATCTTCCGTACCAATGATACAAGGCCTCCAAGTTACAGTGGCCCCAATCTGTGTTACTACAGTCTCACTAACACGGTGCTCATATCTGAAAACTGACCCCCTCCCCCCCAAAGGAATTTTGATACAGGGCTTACTCAGAGCTGTTTTGCAATTTCGTATGTTTTTATTTTAACCTTTTCAAGTGTAGTCAATCGGACTCAGTACACAAAATTGCCTTGCAGAAAATAGAACTTAGGTCATCATACTGGACAAGTAAAAGCAATGTTGGTAGTAATTACATATCAAAATGACTCGAATACCTGTTGAGGAAGCAGGGGTTCGTAAGATTGTAATTATTTTTGGTACTTATGTACTATCGCAACAATCACCAACATTTAAATAACTCGCCAATTTGGCAACCCCAATTTCGCATGTGATATACACCTAAATTGGCAATCATGTGCTTCGTTTCATATGATATTGCCAATAGGTAACAATAATATTTAAGTACTTTATATTTTCACAAATTATGCTTTTGCATTGATAGTTTAGTTCTTTTTATGTCAGTTAACATTAGAGTTGTATTTAATTTTTCAATTTATTTTTATGCTTGGGATATGTATTTTAGATATTGTTTTATATATAATGCTAAATTTAATTTGGTACTTATGTATTATCGCACAATCGTCAGCGTTCAAGATAACTCGCCACTTTGGCAATCCCAATTTTGTATGCGCTGAATTCGCAATCATGTGCTTCATTTCCTATAATGTCACCAATAGGTTGCGATAATACATAAGTACCTTTAATTAGACTGGCCGCAACGCACCAATTTGGCGTGATTTCAAAATCATGCCAAAAACAAATAGCGTACCAATATGAAATTAATATTGTGGATATTATTTTAGTCTTTTTTATAGACTATCCATTAAGAAAATTATGCCCAATATAAGATTCACAATTGGCTGGATGGACCAGCTCTTTTTTTCCCCATTTAACCAGACTGAGCCACAGCAACGCGTGGCAGGGTACAGCTAGTATTATTATAATTATTATAATTAATTTAAAAAAACACCTCTGCAAAGGATTAGAGAGGGGGGGGGGAGATGACAAAATTACATCAGTCTATTGCAGATACAATAAAATAGCGAAATATTGAAGCAGGAAACATGCTTACTATGAATCATTATTATTAAAAACAAAATGTAACTAAGAAGGAATTGCATCTTGTGTAGATTTCTCAAAATGTAATAATACATACATATGGTAAGATTTTTCATGCAACTTTCAAGTTACAGTTTATAAGCAAAATGAAAAGAACTGAAAATAATATAAACTTTTAAAAAAGCAAAGTTTGTAAAACTTAACAAACAACAGAAGGAATTTAGGGAAATTCCCTACAAGTTCAAAATTATTTTCAACTGAGTTGCCATGATTATAGTTATGTTTTTTGCATCCTTTTATATTTATACCTTAAATTTGGGAGACATTATCGGAAGTTCGGCTTGCTTGGTAGTCAGGGTCCGATGGGCCCTTGAGCTTGAGGGCCTCGGTGCATGGCACCGGCTAGCCCATTGGTAACTACGCCACTACACAGAAGGCAGGTGGCAGCACAGTGCAGTTGAGCGAATATAAAGGGTGTGTGAGGACTTCGGGAAACATTACAATCGTTGACGTAATACAGAAACGGGGCGATTTATCCGACGTCCAAAAGGGCTTGATCATTGGCTTTCGGACCAAGGGTGGAAGCATTTCTGAAACGGCCAAGTTTGTGAACTGTTCGCGTGCTGCCGTGGTAAAAGTATACCTTGTATGCCAAAATGGAACTGTCCAAAATCAGTGACGTGGCAATTGTGGTGCACCACGGGCCATAGATGACAGATTTGAACAACGGTTGCGGAGATGCGTCCAGGTGAATAGACGTGCTACCATTGAGCAACTGACAGCCCAGATAAACCAATGGGCTACCAACAGTGTCTTCCACACAAACTACTGTTCAGCAAACTTTGTTGCGTCTGGGCCACAGAAGCAGACGCTTGGTCCATTCACCTATGCTGACTGCTGTTCATCGACAACGAAGGCTGGGATTTGCTCGCCATTACCGCAACTGGACGTCCACTGAGTGACGACAGATAGCCTTTTCCGATGAATCCCGTTTTATGCATCATCGGACAGGAGAACGCTGGCGTAAGTGGCGTGAAACTTCTGAAAGCAAAGAATCTGAAACAATTTCTGGAATGTTGCAGGCTGGGGGCGGGAACATTATGGTCTGGGAAATGTTTTCCTGGCATTCTCTGGATTCACTCATCATTGGGGAAGGCTCGATGGATCAATACATGTACATATCTGTTCTTGCGAACCATTTCCCTCTCCCCCTATATGCGCATTGTTTTTCCTCGGGATGATGGCATCTTCCAACAGGACAATGTGAAATGTCATACAGCTGGCAGTGTACGTGCGTGGTTCGAAAAGCACCAGGATGAGTTTACCGTTCTCCTCTGGTCAGCAAACTCACTTGACTTAAATCACCTGATATTGACGAAAATCTGTGGGACTATTTCGATCAGGTTGTTCGCGCCATGGATCCTCACCCGCATAATCTAGAGGACTGGAGTCAGTATGGCTCAACATCCGAAAGAACACCTTTAGGAGCCTAATTGACTCTCTTCCTACACGTCTCGTAGCTGTCCGCTCTGTGAAAGGTGGTTCTTCTGTCTTTTGACAAGTAGTTAGATTAATGTGACTGGATTGTTCATAGTTTTAATGAACAATATAATAAAATTAAGAGATTATTGCGATGCTTTATTTAAAAAGGGAAAATTTAAGGAAGACAATTTTTTAAATCTTTAACTCTATCCTTATTCTCATTAATTAGCAACTGTTTTTAAAAAGAATAACGAAAAAATTTACTCTACTTTTTTATTTTTCAAAAAAAAAAAAAAAATGCACCCTAAAAATAAATTAGGTAAACAAGCAAGTGATGAAATAAAAATGTGAAATTTAATAATGATATTTTTATATTTATCTCGAATCAACAAAAAATTTCCCAATACATCTGTAATAATGTAAAACACATTTGTTCTTTTTTACCTCTTCGGTTTCTCACTTAGATGATTTGATATTTTAATAGTGCCATATGTATATTAAAATCAGCTTCCCCTTACACGTTTTATAATGAACCTAAACTAAACGATTCTATTGGAATTTTATAGTAAGTTATTTATAATTATGTAATTGCTTTTATGGACGAATTAAATTTTCACCAAATAATACCTCGCATAAAATTCAAGAATTAAAAAAGTAGTATAAAAAATATTTCAACCCAGAAAAAAAAATTAAACCTGTATTCCTATAAAGCAAGGGTGTCAAACTCAAAGGCTAATTTCGGCCAAACAAACAAGGGTTAACTTTAGGTGAGCCTAAAGTTAACCCTTAAAAAAATCAATATTAAAAGAACCGTAGTTTATTTCAAGTAATGTATTATAATAAACATATATAAAAGAACAACACAAACTTAATGCTTGCGTCCTGACACTTGACATTTCTTCTCTGCTATTATCTTTTTTATTTCGGAAGAAATTTTGTTTGCAGTGATTATTTTCCAAAAAAATGACCTAAAGTGTGTGAGCATCATCAATACTATTTATAAGAGAAGACTTATTTCCTTTATTAACTGAAAATAACTACTTGCGCCGTTAAGTACTTACGTTAAGTATAAGCAATAACCGTTAAGTACTTCCAAACATGGAAATAATTTCATATGCGAATTTTCGAGTATTTTCAATCGTGACTGGCAAATATTTGTAAAATTCGAGCACACCCAGTTCAATGAATTTTGCCTTCAAATTTTAGTCACACTGAATCTTGATTACTACCATTTGCATTTGAGGTACTGATATTATATTTATTGAGAAAATCGCAGAAAACAAACAAAATTTATCTTTCAAAGAATTAAAATCTGTAAATCTTGTTTTGAATTCAGTTCTAAGTTTTGAAATTTTTTCTGCATAGTTTTGATTCGATGCAGTATGAACTAAACTTAATATGTTCATGTTGCACGTCGCGAAGTGCTTTAAATCCTCTCTTTTCGGTTGTTTTCCCCAAAGTTTATATATATTTTGAGCCGATTATATATTATTTTGCCCGGTAAAGCTTATATATTATTTTACGTGGGCCGCAAAAATGTTCGTTGCGTAACACATGCGGCCCGCGGGCTGCGAGTTTGACACCCCTGCTGTGAGGCAATTCAAAAACTGTTAATAAATTATGAAAAATAACTTTGGCATACACACAAAAACTATACTCTTAATAGACATTGATTTAAAGCATTTTTATTGTAACTTCATTATATAAGTAGCTTATTAAAACTTATTTCTCTTTCCTTAAGCTCTAATTTTTTTTATTTCTTATTTTGCAGCTAACGAATGAGCAGAAGTGTTTCACTGTCTTCATCAAAAGCGAGACAGAAGTTGAAGAAATAAAACCAGCTTCCATCAAACTCTACGACTATTATCAACCAGGTAATATACAGGAAAATCAATCCACGAATTTTGTGTCATTCCAGATAGAATTCACACCCCGAAAAATTTATTGCAACACATTAAACATTTGTACTGATTTCTTCAATGATATTTTTAATGGTTTTGTATTTTCTACATCAGAGAATTTCTATTTTAATAAATTATAGTTTAAAAGAAACTAAAAAACACTCTTTTATATTTAATAGAACTAAGTTGTAACTTAATCTTTTAGTCGCCAGATGCGAGAGGGGTCTGAAAATGGGAAATCCTGATGATCCTGATCAGGACAATGGAACAAAATTATTTAATTATTGTATTGTCATCGGTCCTGTACAAGTGAACAAAAATTCGAATTTATCTGACCTTTTAAAGTGGGTAAAAGGCAAGTAATTAAAAGCAGAAAATCTTAGACCGCCTCGGATGGAGGCAATTCCAACAGAAAAATCATTTTACCAGAGATATGGTGATTGGACTGAGAGGAGCGGGTTTATCCATACATCACAAATCGCGAGTGACATCTGTTTAAATGAGTGGATGGCGCATTAGATGTGGCAAAGAAATGGTGGGAATAAAGAAATTTCGGATATTTAAGGGGTGCGATTTGGTCGGAGTGATGTTAGATCGCGTGAATTGACGCATCCACCGACAACAAAGGAAGCTCCGCAAGGCACTTCTGTCATCACTTTGTTTGTTTTTTGACAACATTGATGTTTTCATGCCAACGAGAACTATTAGTCTTCTATTGTTTGCTAGTACCCAGCACTCATTGCGTCTGTTAAGAAAACTTATGTTGACCTCACATCATAGGTGACTGCTTTTTCAATGGGGCTGGGCTAGAGCGACGTGAACAAAAGAATGGAACAGGATCGAGTTCTCAAATGAGTTATTCTTTTTTCGTTCACCGAGTATTGGATTGGCTCCAACATCATAATCGGTCCAATCCGTGGAACGACCCACCACTTGACAACGCGACATCTTGTATCTAGCGTACCATCGCGTATTATAGTAGATCACTTCTGATTCTTACTCAGGGCAGTATGAGACCCAAGATACGTAGACGATGCGCTGCAACCGTTGACATTCCCTTTTCTTCAGAGGGGGGGGGGACTGTACACTGTAAGCATCACCCAGCATGATCTGCAAGATGTTCTTCGTCACCAGTCTCCCCGAACCCATTTGTAACAAGATTAGATGCCAGTTGTATTCCGCGTTCAGAATGTGGCACTTATCGCGTCCGGGTCACCACTTCGTTGACAAGCTGTTGGTGACAGAGGGGAGGAAGACCCATATTAACCTTGAGTGCTGCTTGGTGCAGAATTATTTGAACTGGCCACCTTTGAGTCCGAAGTGCACGCCTTAGACGACTGAGTCGAAAGGAATCCCTTTTGGGACCATCATTAAGGGCTTTTATTCCTGTCCTTTGTTGTTTGTGACTTGCAGAAGAAGGCGTCGCTGCAACATCATCCGTGTACTCGTTCACTCATTACATATATACACCTCTCAGATTTATTGCCTAGTGACTCAACTTCCCCAGTGATTATGCGACCGATTGAACTGATGTTGTTCTCGTTTTGTATATTATGAGTATCATTTCAAAGTAAACGTTACTTTTTGTTCATTGCTGTTTCTCGCTGTCGCAGAGTTTCTCCGCTTTCTGGCCTATCCTTCTTGGTGCTGAATTTTCATTGTCATGTAAATGTCTAACTCTTTAAAGAGAAAAATAGCGATGGCTAAAATTGTTTCATAAGTTTTATTGAAGTTACTTATGTACATTCATAAAAACTATATTTTTTATATAAACCATATTAAAATTTAAATTTTTTAATTATGAGTGTCAAAAACGTTTTGTTACCTTTCAATAGTCAGTATAATAAAATCCGAACTCATAACACTTTTTAAAAAACCTTTCTGTGATAAATTTTTGTTTGTCATGATATTATAATTTACATTTAAGTAATTCGTTTTTAAGCAGATAGGGTTAATTTGAGGTTTACTTAAGACTGCCATCAATAACCAGGATCTTTGTGATTTTAATCTAACCAGTAAAACCAGAAAAGTAAATTTCCTTGACAAAACACACATTTAGCTTTTAACAGCAAAATTTACAGTGACAACTTCTAAACATAATAAATATCAATGTTGAGTCAGACTTAATTACAATCACATTTACATACAGAAAATTTCATGAGTTATTTTTTCTCTATAAATAAACTAGTTATTTTGTTATTTCTAGATACTTTTCAAAATTTTAACAGGTTTATGATATCGATAATACGTAACAAAATATTTAAACAAAATTTTAAATACTAAACTTCATTGTCAAACAAGGTTTTTATGACATCCTGTCGATGTAATAAAATAATTACTTTTTTAAGTGTACCAAAATCAGATTTCCCTCAGGTAAGTACAGACATTTGAGGGATTTTTTTCATACAAATATTGCCTAATTCGAAAACCTATACATAAAAAGTGGAATACTTGTAATGATTTCTCTATCTGGTTGTAAGAATATGTGATATTGAAAAGTATACTTTCCATATCATCTCAAGGAATAATGTAATTTTTAAACATTTCAACTTATAACTGTCTGTTTTACTTATAACAGACAGATGGTGTGTAAAGAACATAGTTAAAATTCTATTAAATAGGTGTTTACGACTTTGACACATTTAAACAATTAACAAATTAAACAATTTTTAATAATTTTTTCAGCTTTATATTTATTTGGTTTATTTGATTTATACCTTAATATATATATATACACTGGTGTACAAATCTTAAGCAGCAGTTTTGTTTTCTGCCTAAACTCTACAAAAGATCATCTGATTGACAACATTTTGTAGTTAAACGATGACCAAAGCATAGTTGCGCAAAAATGAATACAATTCATATGGTATGGAATCGAACAAAAAAAGGCTTTATTGAACTCATAGTACCGTTACGCATGAATGTCTGTCCTAAAAAAAGAACAAGTAGATGTGCCCTCCTCTTACTGCAATGGTAGCTTCGCATCGTCTCAGCGCCAGATTGTCCAACAGTTCTCGAGGTACGAGTGCCCATTCCTCAAATCAGTATCTGTTTTAGTTGTTGTGTGTTGCCCGGAGGATGTACTCGTGACGAGCGCGTAGAATGTCTCCCCAAGAATCCCACACATGTTCTATGGGATTTAAATCAGGAGAGAACGCTGGCCAATCCATTTGGGTAATATCTTCACTTTCAATAGTTGCTGAACATCAGCAGTCCGGTGTGGTAGTGCATTGTCATCCATAAAAACGAACTCTGGTCTAATAGCACCTTGGAACAAATGCACATGGGTAAGGATCATTTCCTCACAATAGCGATCTCCGATTACAGAAACTCTGTTGAAAATATGGAGCTCAGTCCACCCATTCAAAATAATGCCTCCCCAGACGAAAACACTAGGACCACCGTAAAGGTCTTTTTCCGTGATGTTACTTTGATGAAACCGCGTGTCCTGACCTCTCTCCAAATCAGCTGGCATTGAGAATAGCTTGTGGCACTTAAACGTTTCTAATCCGCAAAGAGGACACGACTCCATTGATGAGATGTCCAGTTTTTATACCATTTGCACTACTGTAAATGGTGCCAACAATAGCTAACTTTCAAAGGGATGCAGCGTTCAAGACGGTGAGTGAATGAACCACCTTTGTGAAAACGTTTGGCCACAGTAAACCGCAACACTTGTCTCCCTGTTGCTGTACACAGCTGCTGAGCAATAGCGCTTGCTGACTAGTATCGGGCTCTTTTCACTTGTCGGACAATATATCGGTCATCCACTACAGTTTTTTTCCTAGGGCGACCACCACAAACCTTTCTAACAACTATACCTATGGTTTGGAAGGCTTTGCAAGAGCATGAAGCTACATTTTTGTTGATTTGGAACTCTTCAGCTACACTGGTCAAACTATGCCCCTCCTTCAGCTTTCCGATCATTCTTCCACGTGTGAAGTCTTCTAGGTGATTTCTTCTAGCCATATTTCGTGGCCGAGTGGTCTACGCATCGGATCATGGCTAGCGCGTCATGAGTTCGATCCTAGTACCACTAAAGACCCGCCGTGTAGGGGAGCGATGCACGTTAAATCTGTCAAGAGCTCAAACGTCCTCCCGTTGGTGTGGTAGTTAGGAGAGGGGGGTGCCAGCTCTGGTGTCGTCCGCGTCACTTGACCATGGTTCAAAATTACGCGGACCGTCGCCAAAAGCCCTCGTGTTGCTAATCGTGCGACGTTAATATTCTCTCACCTCACTCACTCTAGCCATATTTCAGGAAAGAACTCACTTGAAGTAATGTATTTAATTGCGCCTCCTTTCTTCCTTTCATTGTAGTCTGGAGCCGCTTGCGCCGTCCGCACACGTTTTGCGTACACTCACGACGCCTATAACGTTTTGTTCTTGGCATTTGCATACGCATCACCTTTTTACTGAATTGCATGTTCATTATACTGATCGCAATAACCCCTTTTCTGCAATTTCATGGCTATGTGCTTAAAATTTACATTGTTGCTTAAGTTTTCCACATCATTGTACATATATATATATATATATACCTTGCTGTCATAATTCCAGACTTTCGGATTTCTTTCGATATATTTATATAATTTATATTATTTTCAATACTATTTATATAATATTATCAAATTTATTCTTAAATTTGCTCTATTTTAGCTGCATTAAAATAACATTTGCATTTTTTTTTCACTATCAAGCCATGCTTAATAAAATATTGCTTATCTTTTCATTATTGCAGATCTTTTTATTATTATTTAAGTATTATTTCTAGGAAATTGTGAAATGATTCCTAGATATAATACTTTAGCTCAGACATGTGTTATCAGTATTTAAAATAAGATAAATGAAAGGTCATATTGGAAAATACTTAGGTGACGGATTATTAAAAAAAAAAAGAATTTTTGAAATAATCTTTTGATATATATCCTTCTTATCAACAGAACTCGAAATAACTAAGGAGTACATCGTTCCCACCAATTGCACTCAGGCAATCTTACCCACTCCTGAACCCGATGTTGAAGCTTCTTCAACAGTATCATCATTCCAGACAGCTAATACAGCTAGTGAAGCGCTTACTATTGTCCCAACTGATCCCGGATTGGAGATATCTGAAGTGAAACCCGTTTCGACTGAGCCACCCCCAGAATACGATATGACTACTTTGAATGAAGGTGTAGAGAAGTCACAAGCGATTGAGCAATCACTTCCTACGGAAACGACTTTCAGTACAGAAGTACCCACCGACGGCAAAGATTTGTCAATTTCTGGAACGGCAGAAACTTTGGCTGACATTGATTCAACAGAAGAAAGCACAACCACCTAAAAAACTGTACTCATTGAAATCATAAACAAGGATTATATTCCGTTTGAAGAAGATGCAAATATCTTCTTTTGAGTTCTTCGAGCAAAATAAAAATCACTTGCGACTGTGGACGTGAAATGAATGTCCAACCATTAACTTTTTTTTTTGTAATAAAATGTTTTATTTTTTACAAAAATGGCGTATTTTAGTAAATTTTTGTGTAAATTACTCTATTTTCGTAGCCCCCCCCCTCTCATTTTTTAAAAAAATATTCGCGCAGTTACTGGAGATACATATAACTTGACAATGTCTATGAATGGGTTTAAGTACAAAAATTAGAACATCCATATTTCTCTGTTCAGTTCATAATATCGTATTCAAACCCTTTCTTCGTCCTTTTAAATTAGGAAAAACAGAAAAGATTGTATATCGCCTGTTAACAAAGACGTGTGTAGAATTATTATTTTCATTTTTAATTGTGGCCAAGGTAGCCTAGTGGCCAAGGTAACAGACTCATGGCCAACGTGCCATGAGTTCGATCCCAGTACCACTGAAAACCCGCCGTGTAGGGGAGCTATGCACGTTAAATCTGTCGAGAGCTCAAACGTCCTCCCGTTGGTGTGGTGTGGAAGTTAAGAGAGGGGTTCCAGTTTAGGTGTCGTCCTCGTCACTTGACCAAGGTTCAAAATGACGAGGTCCGTCGCCAAAAGCCCTCGAGTATAGCTGAAGAGTGCGACGTTAATATTCACTCACTTTTCCTCTTTGTTTATAGATATTTGATTCAAATCCCGTTCAAATCAAATACCAGAAATTCACGTGTGCTTAGCGTCTGATGTTGGTTTCTGAAATTCAGAAACAGCAACCATGTGTATCATCTTCTTTTAGTTTCTTTAAAAAAATAATAAAGGATAAATAATATAAATGTGGATAGTTATAAAATAAAAATAAAAAGCCTCAAAGAAACATGCCATGCCATTTGGGCGTGAGTGAGTATTAACGTCGCACTTTTCAGCTTCGCGAGGGTTTTTGGCGATGGACCTCGTAATTTTGAACCATTGTCAAGTGACGAGGGTGACACCTGAGCTGGCACCTCCCTTTCTCAACTACCACACCAACGGGAGGACGTCTGAGCTCTCGACAGATTTAACGTGCATCGCTACCCTACACGATGAGTGTTCAGTGGTACTAGGCGTGAAATGACATGCCAGACACGAGTCCGATATCTTGACCACTAGGCTTCCGCAGCCACTTGACCGTCGCTCAAAATTGCGAAGCACGTCATTAATAGCTATCATGTTGCTTTGAAATGCGAAGCTATTAAATATTCAGATAATCAAAAAAAAAATTTTAAAGCAACAACAAAAAATTGTAGTTATTGTGACAACAAATGTATGTGTCATTGAAAACAATTAGTTATTATAAAAAATACAGTTGATCGCTTAGTGTGTACAAAGCCTAGTAAACTTCCTGTTTCGATAAATGTTTTAATTTCAGGCAATTTCCAAAATAACAGAATATATTTATTTTTTGGAGCACATTGTAAGAAAATTCTGATTATCAGATTCTTATCCATTACTAACAAAGGCCACTGTAGCCTAGGGGTCATTTTCACGGACTTGTGGCCGCAAGTCATGGGTTAAAACCCTAGTGCTAATGAAGATCCACCATATAGAGGGGGCTAATACACATTAAATTTGTCGAGGCTCGAAATCCTACCGTTAACCGGATGCAGCGTACACGTCAACTCTTGACCGTGATTTAAAATTACGAGTGCCGTCACAGTAGCTTTCGTGTTGCTTTTTCGTGCGAAACGTGCTGATAAACTCTTTCTTCCATTACCTAACGTTTGAAATCAGTTATGCTAGCTTTTCTCTCTTAATTTAGAAAAGGGATTTCAAAAGTTATTTGGCTGTAGTAACCTAGTGGTCGAGGTAACGGACTCGTAAATGGCGTATCATGAGTTCGTGCCTAGTACCACTGAAGACCCACCGTGTAGGGGAGCGATGCACGTTAAATCTGTCCAAGCTCAAACGTACTCCCGTTGGTGTGTTGTGGTAGTTAGGAGAGTGCGTGCCAGCTCAGGTGTCGTCCCTCACTTGACCTTTGTTCAAAATTGTGAGGTCCGTCACCAAAAGCTGAACATTGCCACGTTAATATTCACTTACTCACTCATTCAAAGTTATTTTGCACTTCCTGTGCATATAAATTGCAAAATTAAGGCCTATTTTTCACAGATTTTAGAGAAAAGATTCGTATATTTTTTGTCATATTAAACATGTTCAACATCTGGATAAGTTTGTTGCTCGTTTTTTTGGCCCAATTAAATAAAATTCACAGTATTATTTAATTCATTTTTCCCCAACAATTTATATTTTTAGTTAAAGCTGTGTGGTTGGCATAGTTGGTTTGGCGCTGGCCTTGTACACCAAAATTTGCAAATTCTGCACCGGCCCAAGTCGGTGGATTTTCATAATAGAGAAAATCGACAGCGTCCATGTCGTATGATTATATAGCATGTAAAAAACTCCTAGACTGTCTGTTTGGCTTGGGTGCTCTTGACAAAATTAAACTCCTAAGTACAATTTCGCATCTTCAGAGCTCAGGTGCCTCCCTCTAGGGAGGAAACTGGACGTCAAATTGTATACCACCTATATGGTGCCACACTAAAATGTGATACCAGCTTCCGAGAAATGTTCTAGGTCTGAAATGGTAAAAATACCAATCAGCAGCTCCATTTGAAAGAATAATATTCTTTTATTTAGTTAATAATTAGAATTTGCCTATTTTGTAAGACCTATTTTCTGAATAATTTAAGCATTTTAATTTTAAAAAAAAAAAAATTCTATTGACAACATTTTTACAAATATTAACGCATGCAGTGTCTTAGCAACATTTCTCGCATTTAAAGATGTGTATCAGCTCTAAATTATCCAATGATTAATTTTCTAGACTTTTTAATAATCAAATAAGAATTATTTCTATTTTTAAGGCAATGTTAAACATTTAAAAATTCTACATTTGCAATGTGTGCATTATATTTTCCTTTATCAATCGCCCCTGTTCGGTAATTCTTAGTTGATTATATAGGACACTTTATATCAATCTATCACATAGACCTATTTTTTTTACCCATGAGAGTCATTAATATTTCTAGAATAATAAATGAGATATACATTTAAAGTAGTGTGTGTGTGTGTGCGCGCGCGCATAAGCCATTTGTAGTATCTTAAGCCATCAAGGAGCTTCAAAATAGTGCCCCCAAGAAACTCTGATACCGAGCCCACTCAGGACTGGCTACGCCAGTGGTTACATCCTTCGTCTTAAAATAAGAATATTTCAACACAACGTAGGGCAATAATATCTTTAATGACGCTTCGATCCTGAGAGTATTTTCAAATGTAAAGGAGTGTTTACTGACATCGTACTATAACGCAACACGAAGGCTATTGGCGAAGAACCTAGCAATTTTTAACACCCTTTTATAAGCTTCACTTGTGTGTAACGGAATCTTTGAACTCAATTTTTACCCACTTTAAAAGGTCAGATTAATTCGAAATTTTGCTCACACACTTGTCTAGGACTGATGACAATACAATAATTTAATCATTTTGATCCATTGTCCTGATCAGGACTAACGATTTTTCATTTTCAGATCCTCTCCCGCATTTGGCGACTAATTTCAGATCCCATTTCCAGATTTGGCGATTAAAAGATTAAGTTAGAACTTAGTTCGATTAACTATAAAAAGGTGTTTTTTAGTTTTTTTGTAAACTGTAATTTATTTATTTAATCCCGGTCAAGTGAGACCTTATCTGGCTTCCTCCCTTTTTCCAAATTACTACACCATGTCAACGGGAGGGCTTGGGCTAAAACAGATTAAACGGGCAACAGCCCCTCTATACGGCGGGTTTTTAGTGGCATTAGGGCTCGAATTCATGACATGTTGGTCATGAACTCGGGACCATAGCCACACCACACGGTCTTTCAATGCCAATGTGGCATACAAGATTGGGGTTTGCCATAGACCGACAGAAGAATTTTAACATAAAGTTTACGCTTCGTCCCTTTCATCTACGCGTTTTTCATACCTACCCCCTATAAAAGAAGTCTGTATACATCACTGGCATATCTTAATCATATGTGTCAGGATCTTGAATATTAGACTTAAACATTAAAACTAAGTGTGTTTCTCATTTGTTTTAGGCGGATAGGAAACACATTTATTTCGTAAAAAAAATGCAACACACAGCCATACCAAAAATAATTTCCTATTCATATTGTGGATTATCCTGCCTAGCATTCGATGATTTGATTGAAAGAAATGAAGTTGAGGCATTTTATAAATGTATAGCAGTCGTCCCATCGCTTCATAAAAAGGCAGACATACATGTTAGAAAATATCTGGCAACATCAGGAACCTATTTTTTCAAAAAAGATTAGAATGTGTATTTTAGTATAATTTAGGGGCGTAGCTACCGCCGTATCAATGATACAGGCCCCAACATGTGTAACTACAGTCCCACTAACAGGATTCTCATATCTAAAAAAGGGCCCAAAGCATTTTTGATACAGGGCCCACACTCAGAACTAGCTACGCCAATGTTATAATATATATGAGATTGCAGAATTCAACCCTATTTAGAGTAACAAGAACACTTCTGAAAAAGTGAATTGTCGTACTATAAATAAAAAGGCTATTGGAGACGGACCTCGTAATTTTGAACCATGGTCAAGTGACGGAGGACACTTCTAAAGAAGCCCTTTATCACGTTTACTTTTGATCTAATATTAGTTATATATGTAGCTCCAGTGAACTGGACAATCGAATGCCTGACGTTGGTTCTCAGGAAATTTCAATTATTTTATTCCGCCATGATGTAATAGTATCCAAATTCGGGTAGTACCGCGTGGAATTATATTCCACCATACATGGAGACATCGTCTAATAATTATAGTAAAGATGTTATGGGAATTTATTGCAAACTACTCAAATTATTTCTTTATTTTTAAGGTTTTGAAATCTATACTGCATCTATAGGAATCTTAAAAAATACTCTTATCCCTAGATGGCGTGTTAGGATTCCTGAGTATGATAAAATAACAATGTTATTGTATTTATGCCTTGCCTGTGTGACCCACTTTTGACAGAATACAAAACTAAATGTAGGACAACACGTAATGCTCTTCAATACCTCCAACATGCATAGTTAATTCAATTCATCAGATTTGTGTCCTCCGATTATAACTTCTAGTAAACAATCATTAAATAACTAGAATATTATAAATTATCCTACCCAGATTTGATTTCATATTAATTTACGTCACACTATGAAGTAACTCGAAGGATATTGGTGGCAGACCTCTATCCGCAGCTAGAAGACGACAGAAGTGTGAAAGAGCACTGCGGATTTATGTATCCCAAATTCACATTCAGAACTCTCCCCTTCATTCCATTATTAGGCCCTATAATTGTGTGTGTGTGTGTACAGAGAGAGTTTTTTGACAATTTTTTTTTTTTGCGTTGATCGTTAAATCATGCTATTGTTTCAATAACTCTTTATATCATATATTATTTGAAAAATTCAAATGGCTTTGATATCCTTACCCGTCAACGTGTTATATTATCAGCTCCTAACAGCATAATAAATTACAAAATTACGATTAAGATATCCTACGTGATAATTCCTTTAAAAATCCCCTTAACGTTATAACTGTTATCATATCAACCCGAGCATATATCAATATTGGATCTTCGAAAACAGTTAGTTTCTTTACTTTGATTTTCTGGATTCTTCTCTTTTAAATCTATTTCATTGATCAGAGAAAAGAAAAATGCTTTCGATAATGTTAAACTGAAGCATTGGTAAGGGGGAAGAGGACTCCAAAGAAGGTGTTTATTTCGAACAGGGTCTCTTTACAATTTTACACACAAATCAGCTTTCTTATAATCTTGCACCCCCTTAAGAATATGATATTCTCGTTTAAGTACTGGTACTTATCTTAAAAACATGTTTTTGTGTGTGTGAATAAGGGCTTTTTAAATTTAAATTATTAATTTAAAAAAATAATGTCCCCTCCCCGACCCTGAAAGCATTTTCCCTACATTATCAGTGTACGTTAATGCCAGATTAAAAATCAAATTCCATACGAATAAATTATGTAAAAAAAATCTTACTTTTCATACAAAAATGAGCTTAGTAATTTTCTCATGTCTAAAATTATTAAAATTTAAAGCAGTAAAATAATCTTATCGATACTACTATAACATGTTTAAATGCATCTCAATTTTTGTTAAACTGTAAAACTTTTAGTGAGTGTCACAAAATTAGAAAAGAGATTCGTAATAATTATTATTTTAGCGCGTTTTTCACGTAGTGGAACAAAAGCGCTATTAGGACGCAAATTTCGTCTTCGTCTTCGTTCCATATTTTGTCGTACCTTTTTCTCTGCCAATAAGCAACCAATTGACCTCGGGTTTTCGGCATTGGGTCGCATTTGTGCCCTAGATGAGCCGAATCATATTTAAATTTTCCCATAGTTTTCCCGAATTTTACTATTGTAACATACAACATGTGAAAAACGCGCTAAAATTACTTGGCTATGCCAATGATTGATATCTTGTTTAAGTCACAATTGTTATTTTAAAAACAATCAAAACATATCCATGGCATCGAATTGCTTTATTATCAGGCTTACAATTTTATTTTGCGTTAATAGATGGAAACAAAATTCTATAAAAAAATATCCCACATCTTCAGAAATATCATACATATGAAGAAGAGATTGCATTCAGTTAATGCATTATTAAATTAATACATTTAATATATATTTTAATTTCAAAAATGTATAACGATCCAAGAATTATAAACACATAATTAAGTTTAAGCATAGCGATTTCAATTCATAAATGTGTCTTCACACGCACACAAGTTTAATATTCTTTTAAAGTATACTTCATACATACAAAGTATGTATCAAATAAATAAACTTACGTAATCTTTTAAATCAATCAATACACTGAGTGTTTAAAAAAGTACAATTTTTTTATTTTTAATAGCTAATACTTGTTGATGATTTAAATATATCATGAGACTCAGTCTTCTAAATTTTGTGTTTTAGGTATCAATTTACTATTATTAAAATTATTAGTTTGTAAGGTAAAATATTTAAAATTCCGAGCACATTTCAAAGAATTTATTATATTCGTATGAAAAACTAGATTATATAACAATCATTCCTCAAAACCTGTTCCTTTTCAAAAAATAAAGTGAAAACAGGTTTGTACTAGAAATGGCGAACTTCACTGCACAAAATAACCGGTTATTAGAAAGAACCTTTCATTAATAAATAAATGTTCTTTTCTCCAATAGAACTCGAAATAACGATGGAGTATACCATTCCTGCTGCATGTACTTGGACTGCGTTGCCAACGATGGAAGATGAAGTCGAGCCATCTGAAGTTAATTCAGAATTGCCAGAATTTCTTGAACGATCCGTTGCACTTGATCCTGACTTTTCAATGGAACACTTCATCGATACATCATTATTTGAAGAATACTTACCTACTACTACTGAAACTTCAACTCAGGAATCATTTTCAGATGAAACTAATCCCATTTCAACAGAATCAACCATGGGCAATAATGATTTAGCTATTTCCACAACTGCAAAGGAACCAGAGGGCGGCACATCCTTACATTACACAACCACAGTCCAGAATGATGTAACAGATCTCGTAATCAAAGATAGCATAACAATATCAATGAACAATGAACAAATTGAACTAGCGGATAATGCGAATCTTCCTCATACTGAAAAGAACATGACCCATCTAGTCAATTTTGCGAATGTAGACCATGACCTTGATTTTCCAGAGGGAATAGAAGGAAACATACCGGTTTCTGTTCCACACTTAGCGACAACGACACTTGTAAATTACAGTGAAATGCCAAAACCTACAGGTAATTAAACTTATTTCCCTTTTAATTTCCATCTCCCCTTAAGTTACCAGCTGTTACGGGAAACATGTTTTAATAGCAATTAGGCAAATATTTAAAAAACTAATACATTTTTTCGGAATTTTTTTGATTTTGTCGACTTTTAGAATATTTAAAATTTAGTAACCATGGGGTTGGTTTATTCATTAAAGCTGAGTGACAACCAGATTTGCTAAGCATTCGATAGTTTATATAACAAACAAACTAAAGCGTGTTTTCTTTAGTAAATAATGAAACAAGAAGATTTAATCACAGTTTTTTATTCAGCTGTTTTCTGTGTATACAAAACACTAAATATTAATTATTTATTGATCTGAAAAGATCATATTTTTACCCTAGGAAAGTATTATTTAAAAACACCTAACGTTGTTTATTGTTGTCAAACTCTTAACACGCGGGTTATTATTACTACTGTAATTTATTACAATTTTAAAAAATCTCAGAAAATATTTAATTTTTAGTTGAAAAGCAATTTTTCTAAATGCATTTGTAAAAATATTATATTTTATGATTTGTTATTTTATGTTGCAATACTTTAGTCTCTTTGCTCTAAATGGGATACTTTATCAAACAAAATCAATATGCTGAATTTGAGTCGAGCTATTACGATTTTTTTAAATGAACATTTCTAGGAAACTACGCAAATTATTTTGGAAACAGGAGATATAATTTATTATCGGTGTGTTTTCAATACCAACGAAAAAGATAATTCACATCTGGTACTCAAATATTGCAGAATTGCAAATTATTTCAGTATTCTACTAAAAAAACAATCTTTATTTTTTTGCACAATTTTAAGATGTTTGAAAGTATATATAAAGACATGTATAAAGTGAAATATTTTTCCATTTGTAGGAGAAACGGCTCCTTTGAATTGCCCTATATGCGAGACTGAGTTTCCAAAGAATTTTACCGATATATATTGCAACTCTGCATTTGGTAAGAATGTTTTTCTCCCTTTTTAGTATTAGTTCTTTATATATATATATATATATATATATATATATATATATATATATATATATATATATATACAACGGCCACTCTCACACACACAGACCAAAGTTTGGCCAGTTCATAAATTGGTTGGCTGGGAATCCTTGGCCAAAGCTCGATGTGATAAGGGTAGATTGACCGGTATCTACCATTGTCTTAAAATAATATTAACAAAATTATTTTTCCATCATATTTGTTTTATTTAGCCTTTATATTTGTTATTTGCCTTTCCAAAAAAATTTCATATTTTTTGAAGCGATATTTCGGGAGACAGTGTGATCTGAGATCTTTAACGTTAAGTTTATGGAGTAGAAAAAGACTAAGGATCATCCTTAAAGGTAGTTGATAAATTGAGTACTCAATTTGCCTTTGTATTCATACACGATACGCATTGCATTTGCTCTAGATGCAATTCGTCACTTTGAAGGGTCCATATACTACAAGCTTATTTTTAACTAAGAAGTGTCACTTTTTTATATTTGAAATCGTTTCTGAAACAATTGTACTCAAAAAGTAAATTAAAAGCAAGAAATTTTTCTAAAAAACAATCTTTTATTTAAATGCGCTAAAAAGAATAAAATAAACTGTTCCTTTAAAACTTTTTTACTATCAACTTATTACGTCATTACGCAATTTACTATATGATACTATCCTTTATACCCACCCGCTTCGCTGGGAATTTTAACGATGTTTTATAAACATATACTGTTATTACATACACTGGTGTGCAAAAATTAAGGACGAGACGGTTTTTTCAATATAACTTTGTACAAAAGCATTCCAAATCAACACATTTAATACCGTAAGATCCCCAATACGTAAGGACATGAGTAATGTAAGCAACACTTACTAAAAGAGAAATCAGAGGGATAAAAAGAAGCTTTATTGAAAAAGTAGCATGGAGCGCAATACGACTGAAGGCCGAAACATCCCTGTGATGGGTGTCCAGCAAGAAATATCCGTCTTTAGTAGGGGATATGATTCCCCTGACTGCTAGGCAGGTTTCACAGCGTCTGCCCATGCTGAGAATGAGGGTGTCAATGAGTTGTTGAGGCATTGCTGCCCATTCGTCTTGCAGCGCCAATCGAAGCTCCGGAATCGTTACTGGTGGTAAGGTACGAGCTGCCAAGCGTCTGCCTAGAAAATCCCATACATGCTCGATGGGATTGAGATCCGGAGATCGTGCCGGCCAATCCATACGTTCAATATCCTCACTCTCTAAGAGCTGTTCGGCAGCTACTGTGCGATGACATGGGGCATTGTCGTCCATGAAAAGGAACTGCGGACCCATAGCGCCTCTAAAAAGACGCACATATGGAAGAAGAATCTCGTTACAATAACGGGTCCCGTTGACTGAACCTGCGTCGAAGATGTGAAGGTCTGTACGACTACCAAGCATGATGCTTCCCCAAACGAGAATACCGCCATCTGTCCCTTTCAATGATGTTCGAGGGATGATTGCGGCTTCCCCGCTCTCTCCAGATGAGTATGCGATGAGAATCGCTACTCAGACTGAATCTGCTCTCATCTGTAAAGAGTACTCGTCCCCATTCATTGTCTCTCCAATTCCGGTGTTCCCGGCACCACAGAGAACGCCTTCTCCGATGGGCAGGCGTTAGAGGTACACACCGTACAGGGCGTCATGCAAACAGACCACCACCGTGCAGTCTTCTGGCCACGGTAAAACGCGATATCAGTCGTCCATTCGCCTGTGTCGTGTGTCTAGCGATTTCTCCCGCTGTCTGCCACCTGTTTCTTCTGGCCTGTAAGGCAATATACCGGTCATCTGCGGGTGTGGTTCCTCGTGGACGACTACTACTGAACCCCCGGATAGCTGTTCCTGTAGTTTGAAATTGTCTCCAAAGTCGTGAAACGATGCTGTGAGCAATTCCGAACTCTGCAGCCACACTTGTCACACTGCGACCTTCCTCCAACTTCCCAATGATTCGACCTCGGGTAAAAGCATCCAGATGTCGTCTAACAGATTGATTATTCGCCATTTCTCGCTGAGGCAGCAACTCGGTGTGATTTTAACTGCTATACGGTGTGCAATCTCTTTGCCAGAAATACTAATCTTACACCGACAACATGCTTTACTACTCAGACACTCCCCCATTACGTCTACCTGCATATCTGCGCATGTGCTACCGTACATCACCTCACTTAATCTCCTGATTGGTCTTTCTGTCCGCTCTGCCTCTTCGTTCAGCTGATATGCTAATTTTTCGACTTCGTCCTTAATTTTTGCACACCAGTGTATATATATATATAAATTATTGATATCTAATCCCTAGCATTAAGAATTCGATTATATTGAAAAATATTACTTATACCTGTAACTCTCGACTCTTGATATAAAAAAGGACAGGACTTCTAATTTGTGTTTTCTAAAAATCTCTGAAATTGAAATATAGAATGATGTTTGCACTTTCATAACCAAGTGGATTTCCGCAAAACCAATTTTTGTGTGGTGGATCTCTACTCCGTAAAATAAACATGCAAAACAAATTTAAAGTCTAAATCTAATAGAGTAAAAACGAAGTTTTTATTATGAATACCCTCCGTAATTCCGTTGAGAGTCGTTCTCCAATTTAACTGTTCTCAGCGGATTTCAATTTAACAAAAAGAAAATTCAAATCACATTCCATTATTATAGTCCTTGTAGTTCGAAAAAAGGAATTTTTTTTTCAGTCAATACGCTCCAGTAACCCCCTGCTCCCCTTGGAGTTAATTTCTGAAAAATACATTCATAGTAAATCCCTGTTCAACAAAAGAAACATGCTTAACCAATTTCAAGTATGTGGGTGTAACAATTCAAAAACAGGAATTTTTCCTATAACTCCCCTTGACCCCTCGCAACCCTCCTTAGGGGTCGATTTTCGGTTTAATCTTTGTTAGAGGAACTCTGTTCCATGAAAGGAACATGACTATCAATTTTCAAGCAGGTAGATATAATAGTTTAAAAACGGAAATATTTATCTATTACGCCCCTTAATAACCCGAAATGAAGCTTGTGGTTTGATTTTTGTGAAACCCATTTTGTAGCGGTTCTCTACTCTGCAAAGGAATCTGCTTATACCACATTTCAAGACTGTACGGCTCGCAGTTTAAAACTGGGAATAATTATTTATGACGCCCCTTGAGCCCCCGCAAGGCCACTCGGGAGTCTGTTTTCACAAAAGCCATTTTGTTGCGAATCTCTACTCTATGAAAGAAATCTGCTTACCAAATTCCAAGAGTGTGCGTCTAATAAATTAAAGATGGAAAAAAATTTATCTATAACGCCCCTTGTGAGCCACCGCAACGCCACCTGGGGTCGATTTTCACAAACCACATTATTTGGCGGATCTTTATTCCATGAAAGGATTCTGCTTATAATATTTCAAGATAGTATTTCCAGTAGTTTAAAAATGGAAATAATTATCTATAACGCTCCTTAAGCCCCGTAACGCCACCTGGGAGTCGAATGCAACGAAACTCTTTTTGTATCGGATCTCTACCCTGTAAGAAGAATCTGCTTATACCAAATTTCAAGACTGTATGTGTCTAATAGCTTAAAAATCGGAATTTATAAAGCCCCCCCCCCCTGCCGCCCATCCGGTATAGTGGTCAGTGAAGCTGATTGCCCGTAGGGACTGGGCTCGAATCCCGGAGAAGGCATGGATGCTTGTGTTGTAATCCTTTCTTCTGTCTGTGTTGTATGCCCCCGTGTTATACATTGCGTGGTGCACGGGGTTTTATAAATGTTTAATAAAAATTAAAAAAAACCTGCAACATCCCTTGGGGTTAATTTTCCCCAACCCCATTTTGTAGCGGATATTTACTCCCTGAAAGAAACATGCCAACCAATTTTCAAGCAGCTAAGTCTAGAAGTTTAAAAACGAAAATATTTATCTATTACGCTCCTTAATCCCACGCATTTGGGGGACTATTTTCTCAAAAACCATTTTGTTGCTGATCTCTACTCTATCAAAGGAATCTGTTTACCCAATTTCCACATTGTACGTTAAGTAGTTGAGTAGTTTAAAAATGGAAACAATTATTTATAACGCCCCTTAACCCCCGTAACTCCCCTTACGGTTCGAATTTCGCAACAAAAAAAATCCGTTCTTAGCGAATCTCTACTCCATGAAAGTAACATGTCTACCAAACTTCAAGTCTGTAGGTTGAATTGTTCCAGAGATATCGCGATTAGTCAGTCAGTGAGTCGCTTTTCTCCTTTATATATATAGATATATATCTTGTTCAAATATTCATTCATTAATAAAATACTTTCTATTCATCCATTCAAAGTAGGAATTGACTTAATATTTTTTAATATTACTGTTTCAACTTTAATTGATCCGAATTATACTGAATTTTGGAAATTTGTACCAACAAGCAATTTTTCCAAATATACATGATTTGACTGTAAGTTATTGCTATGAACCAACATCATATGTTTGTGAACAAATGTTTTCTGTGATGAACATAACAAAATCAAAATTTCGCTCAGAATTAACCGATATGCGCCTAAAACAGTCTAATTTTGTAAGCATCTCCAAGAACTAATCCTAATACAGATGCTTGTTACACTCATGTCCATAAATTAAGGATAATGAAGTTCAGGCAAAGAAAGAGACAGAAGCAAAACAAATTTGACTTATTTGTAAAGTCTATTTATTAAGCAAAACAGATGCTATATGTTTGACATAATTAATAAAAATTGCGATTTTTACTCCCTGGAGCAAATTTCAAAAAAGAACCTATTTACAAAAAAACAGTATAACATGGTTAGTATGATGGTTAATACGGAGTATGTCTCCCGGAAGATGCAATACAGGAATTACAACGCCTACGCATGCTGAGTATCAAATTATCAGTCTGATTTTGGGGAATATTACACCACTCATCAAGCAATGCTCATGCCCTCCGAAGTTCCGGTAGACAGGTGGGAGGGGGTTGACGGGCTGCAATTCGTCGGCCAAGCATATCCCACACATGCTCTATTGCATTCAAGTCCGGTGAGTATGCTGGCTAATCCATACGGTTGATATCCTCCGATTGAAGGCATTCGTCTACAATGTTTGCACGGTGAGGACGGGCGTTGTCATCCATAAACAGAAATTCAGCACCCATGGCGCCCCGAAACAAACGTGCATGTTGTTCCAGAAAGACATTCCGATAGATGTGGCCTGTCATCGTTACACTCTGAACATGCAGGTCAGTTCTGGAACCAAGAATAATTCCTCTCCAAACGAGCCATCCTTTACCACCGTAACGGTGTCGTTTAATGGTGTTCTCTTGGTGGTAACGGGTACCTGGCACTCTCCATATGAAAGTCCGGCGAGAATCAGAGTGCAAACTAAACCTGGACTCGTCGGAATACATCACACAAGACCACTGTTGCGGTGTCTACAATGTATGCTCTCTACTCCAGGTTAATCGCAGGCGACAGTCAGTTGCGGTAAGGGGAACACATCTGACAGACCTACGAGCATATAGACCAATGTGCCCTAAGCGTCTGTACACGGTCTGCCTTGAAACTGTCGTACCGATAGCTGAAGAGAGCTGACGAGACAGGTCTGAGGCTGTGCTCCATCTGTTTCTTTTGGCAGTAACTGCCAAATACCGGTCCTCATTCGGTGTTGTAACTCGGGGGCGACCTGTGCTGTAACATCTACTCACATTACCATCATTTTGGAATCGTTGCCAAGGCCTGGAGATGACACTCTGGGCGATTCCAAGTTCCTCGGTTACTTCTAGCTGGGTACGTCCACATTCCAGTCGTCCGATAATTCTACCACGTAAAAAATCATCCGAATGCTTCCTTTGTGCCATAACTATGCGGTTATTGCACTGAAAGGCTTTTAAAGCGCTTGTGAACAATTTTACTTCTTTGCCACACTTCCTTCCTCCTCTTACACTCTCGTCATTGTGACGTACTATCCGCGCCATCTGGTGGTTTCCTGTAATTTGCATATTCGTCTTCAAGATGTGTGTGATAATTCTACAGGTGAAATTTTTATTTTAGAGTTCAATTTCTGTGTGATTCTGAATTATCCTTAATTTATGGACATGAGTGTATATCTTTCAATTCAGTCATTGCAAAGATGTGTGTGTGTGTGTGTGTGTGTGTGCATTACTGATTAATTTTGTCTTTTAAAAGCGGTTCACTTAAAACAATTTACATAAGTAAAATTAACTGACAATTAATAATATAAGAAATTTTATAAGCAATTTTAACATTTAGAGATGTATCCTTAATTTCAGGATTAGAACCTTTCAAATTGTTATTTTATTCTTAAATATTAACAGTATAAATTCTTCATCCTCATAACCCATTCTATATTGCAAGAAAACCATACCTTTTGCTTTTGAAATGTTATTATATTAAAAAATTTGGGGTAGTTTTGTAAAAAAACTACGCATGTGGAAAAAACGGATTATAATTTTTGTTTTTAAATAATATTCTCTTAAGTGTCGAAATTTTTCCAAATTTAAGGTATAAGCCTAATAATAAGAAAAACATCGGGTTTTTTTTAAAAAAAATTTTGTGGCCCATACATTTGGAAAGCTTGCTCCAATTGAACTGGACTCTCCTCTCATTTTAGGGTATTTTCAAACTGTAGAAAAAGCCTAGGATCTAGGCTAGATCTTAGACAAAGCATATATTCCAGAAGATCTGAAAACCAATTAGGTTTTAAGAAATTTTAAGTTTTCTGAGATTTGATTTTAGTTTTGATTTCACTTTAAAGTATTTTTGCAATTCTAAATTGAATTAATTGAAAATATTTTTGAACACAAGCCACTTTTTCGTGTGAAATGGGTATTAACTGCAATTTTAATTTCTAAAATCATTTCTGTTTGCTTATGTTTTGAAGTTTTTAGGTTCTCTCACATTTACTTAATTAAGATTGATTTAATGACCAATATATATATTTTACACATAATTTATATAATTTAAAAGCTTTTTTTCCGCTTATATTTGAGTGTGAAAATTACAGCAGCATAAAATACGTCCTCGTTCGAATGATCTCGAGTATGCATATTTGGAACTATTTAGCGCACTCGAATTAACTCAAGCGCTCACGTTAAGGGTTTACATTGCATTATAAATCCACACGGTTGCTAGTGATGACTAACCACGTAATTGTGAAACGTGTTTAAGTGACGAGGACGATGCCTGACCTGATAACTCCCTCTCCGAACTTCCACACCCTGTCAAAGTGAAGACTTTGAGCCTCGACTGATTTAACGTGCGTCACAGCTTTTCTTCAGAGCCAGGCTTTAGTGGCACCAGGGCTTGAACACTGAACACGAGTTCATGATCATGACCACCATGCTACCGTGGCCGCAAAAGAAAATAGCATTTTTGAAAGAAAGGTACTGGTGAAGTACATTTAGGAATAATTTTAAAACTTAAAGAAAAAGCAAAACATCAACATTTATCTTAGGAATAATAGTTAATATACCTTCGTACCCTTAAAACCACTTTATTCTGTGTATTTTGAAAGTGTGAATAATTTTTCCTTTTATAGAAACTTACAATAATTATTTCAAATCACTACCATTTTGCTCTCTAAGGGAATTCCCGAAACAATGCGATTTTTTTTGAAACACAAAAATACTTATGGTTGAATTTAATACAATTCCTTACTGAATGGGTGAGACCATTTTTTATCATGTAAATTGTGTTTGGATAGGAGAGGTTTACAGTTAATAAGAACATTTAAAACAGGCGTCGGCAATCTATGGCTTACGTGTTGCACGTGATACAATTCTCAGTGGTCCTCTGCACTATGGGCTCAATTCATGTGACGTCATAGTCACATGATAACCACGTGTTTTTTAGCTAATCAGTTCAAAATCTCATTTGACGTCATAGTCACACGATAAAAGCAATTGTGTGTTTTCAGCCAATCAGTTCATACGCTTCGTTATTGCCAACTTTTGATCTTTTCAGAAACTTTCTCTTAAAAAATACAAATTTGTCAACAACAATAATGCACTTAGGTAGATAAAATGCGTTTTATTCAAAAGTACATGCATAAAATAAGATTTTTTTTTTAATTTTAAAATCTTTTGAAGAAATTTATTTTTTTAAATAACTTTTGAACATTTTTACCCAATTATAAAATGTGAAATTTCACCCAAGTTTTGCAAATAGAACAACAAGTGCAATTAGTTTGAATTCAATGGAGAACACGTGTTTGTTTTTATCACGTGATCGTCATGAATTGAGCCCATTATACGTGCATTAGGGAAATGTTTTTTAATGTTAAGTTTCATTTTTAGCTTTGAAAGTGATGGTAAGACACGTTCACGCGGGAGCAGTAAAAATACTACAAGACATCAGTTACTTCCTTCCTCAACCTAAGGGAATGATAAAATTTGCCCAATTGGATTACGATCACCAATGTTCTTGCTCGCAACTACAGGAAGGTAAGTTCACTATATATATATATATATATATATATATATATATATATATATACTTTTAATGCTACTTATTACTGGATACTGACGAGTATACGTATCTTTAATACTGTCGGATAATATGTTGATGTGAATTATAATAAATATTCTAAAATTTGACAAGTTTCTTCGATAGCCTGGAATAAAATTGAATTGTTATCATTCAACTATATTTACGACTAAAGGAAAAGGCAAAATCCTCCGAGTGTTGGGGTTTGATTTTTTTTGTTTGGAGATCATTATAAAATGTTTTCACAGTTAAATTTTTTTAAGAATTATTTTTAAAAAATTTCATGTTATGAGTAAAATTAGACTACTCTGATCTCCCTTCTCGATAATTTAAAAAACTTATATTTTTTTATGATTATAAGAAGAAATTTGACATTTACTTAACTCTTTAAGAATATTTCATTATAATAGCATTTTTTTTATATCGAAAGAATTCGCACAGGGCTAACTAATTATGAAGACCACATTTTTAACTACATAATTGCAATCAGCAAAATTCAACTCTTAATAAAAACCTCTATTTGCACTCGGTAGTTTAATTAGCAAAATCGCTTCAAAAATTCCTGGTTTAGTTCCTTCTTACCATGTTAGCATTTTACTCGGGCTTCGGAATTGTTTTCTAAATCTTATTCGATAAGTTTGTGAGCATATTTGATTATCACTAGAGTATGCTCGCACCCAATTTATCATGTCAAATAATATTGAAGGCATATCAGTCGATTTTTACTTCACTTTATTTAGCAATATTTGGCTAAAAATAATAGACTAAGAAACCCGGAGTTTTCAGGGGGAAAAAATTCAACTTCGCCATTATTTTTACTCCAGTCACTCAACCGCGAATTTCAGTTACTTATTGAATCTCGTGGGTCAAAATAGAGCCCTCGACTGTGGTTTTCGTTTTGAGCTTGACACCACTATAAATACACCGTTTCTTTTTACTATTTTCTCTCCTGGATTCTAATTTTTATGTATAATGAACTCCCTCAATCAATTAAATTTTCTTCATTTTTTCCATCGTAATAGCTGAAATATATCCAAACATAAAGCTGCTTACAAACATACGAAAAATGGCTTACTGCGCAATCGCGGTTATATCTAACTTAGCTTTAAGCCAGGCCGAAATTTCCAACCTGAGCCATAGTTAGAGAATGAATCTGTGATAGAGGGAAATGAACTTTAATGAAACCCCGGTTTTTTCTTCCTTTGACTACGGTCCAGTTTACGGTTAATACGACGGTTAACCTTAAAAAGTCAATTATCTCACATTTATTTCGACATTTTTGAATGTTTGACTTTTTTTACACCTATGCAATGAATTGTTTTGCGGTATGCTGATTTTTTAAGAAGAGAGAAATATTAGCAGTTTTTTTTCTGTTTAGAACCTATATATACAAATACATACTTTTAACCACAAGAATTTCGTTTGGAAACCCTTACGACAATAAATGACTAATCAAGAAACTTTTAAGCCACAAAAACTAGTTTTCTCATCTTGCATAGTTACTAATATATAATTCCGGTGCAATAAGTTTTCCTTTTACGGAACAAACTATCTTCTTGTATACGCACATTTAAGAAAACGCTCAAAAAGCAATACGGATTAAACTATATTCTCTCTTGCACAACTTTCTAATGAAGATTCCCAAACATACAGATCAAGCTGTCATATTTAACAACACAGAAATGAGAATAATTTATGTGACAGTTTAAAAGCATTTACACAGAAAAGTCACAACATTCAAAATTAAATATAAAAGCAGCTATGACCACGATGAAATACTAGGAACCCATAGTAAAAGCCACATGGATTAAAAACTTGACCTAGCAAGCTATATAGTACAAAATGCAATTTTAACATTGCTTTTATTTAACCCAACAAATTTTTAACAAACAGTTAGATATCATACAAGTAGAACTAAAAACAGATTCTTAAAATAAAGAATATGTATTATACTTAGCTTATTTCCAACATTCGCGCGCGCGTAATGTTCCAAATTTCTTTTTCCTCTATAAAGAATAAGTAATTCAAACTCCCATCCTTTAAAAGGAAAGAATGGGATAGTAATACAGTGGGTAAAAAAATTATTTGCACACCTACATTTTTGTTTGCAATTCATAAAAAGAAACATTAAGAAATAAAAAAATTGGTATTGCCAAATCAGAATAAGTTTAATCATCCAAAACAAACAGAAAAATTACAATAATATAAATAACAATGCTTTTTTGTAACAAAATTAAAATATCTCGTGTCAAAAAAGTATTTGCACACCTGCATGAATACAAAAGAAATAAAATATTTAAGCAAATTTCAAATAACTAATATTTAGTATGTATTCCATTATCATCTATTACTGCTTGTAATCTTGCTGGCATTGATTTAATTAAATTTTCTGTAACAATAGGGTCAGTATTCGACCACTCTTCAATAAGGGATTGTTTAAGGGCAGATTTGCTTGAAATCTTCCTTTTTCTTATTTTTAAATCCACAGAATTCGACAAATTTTCCAAAGGATTTAAGTCTGGTGATTGTGGTGGAGTGGCAAGTTTTCTGGGTACATGATAAAGCAACCACATACGTGTTATACCGGCAGTGTGCTTGGGATCTTTGTCTTGCTGAAAATAGTACGAATTACTGATACCCAATTTTATTGCACTTTGTGGCAAGTTATCTCGCAACACATCAATATAGGTTCGAGCTGTCATATTCCCATCAATGAAACACAAATTACCAACTCCTTTGCTAGCCATGCACCCCCAAATCATAACAGAACCTCCTCCATGTTTAACTGTAGGTAACACATTTTTGGTATGAAAAGCAGTAAAAGGTTTTCTCCAAACTAATTTCCTGACATCTGATTTAAAGATATTGAACTTACTCTCGTCGGAGAATATGACATTTTTCCAGAAATAAATTGGCTTATTGATATATTCCTTAGCGAATTCAAGTCTCTTCAGTCTATTTCGTTCAGTCATGAGAGGTTTTTTCCTTGGAGATCTCCCATAAATTTGTGCATCATGCAGTACATATCGAACACTTTGGGCACAGATTTGAGCTCCAGATGTTGAAACGACATCATTGGCTAATATAACTGCATTAACTAATGGATTTTTCGATGCTTCTCTTATGATTTTTCGCTTAATTTGCAGTGAAAGTTTTTTTGGGCATCCAGAGCGCAAGTTATTTGATGTAGATCCTCTTTCTTTATGACGTTTTATAACATACCGAACAGTAGAGAAGCAAACATTTACTTTTTTACCTATTTCTCGATAACTTAGGTCATTTTCACGTAAAGAAACAATTTTTTCTCGCAACGAAATCGGCAATTCAGATTTCTTAGGTGCCATAACAATTTGAAATTGACAATCAACTGATAAAGTTTCGAGAATACCTCCTTTTATAGTAGTCTTATGTACGTTATTTACTCTGTGGGATGACTGTCAAATATATAATTAGCAAAAAAAAAGCAAATTTGCTGAAGTTGAGTTGAGTGTGCAAATACTTTTTTGACATAAGATATTTTAATATTGTTGCAAAAAATGTTTTTTATTAATATTACTGTATTTTTTGTAATTTAAATGAATAGGCTTATTTTATTTTTAAAATGCCAATTTTTGTATTTCTTAATGCATTTTCTTATAAATTGTGAACAAAAATGTATGTGTGCAAATACTTTTTGTACCCCCTGTATAAGGAGTAATAGCAGCCTGTAGGGCTTTTCTTTTAAATTCGCTTCAATATTTACGCTTTCCTTTGGGATTTATACTAAAGTCTATATTTATAATTCATTAAAATTCCAAATAAAATTATTTTGAAAAAAATTGCAGTAGTTTTCTAAGCTTTATTAAATCCCACAAGTTACCTAAACAGTCACTACATTGGTAGTTGATCGGATTTAATTAAACTACAGGTTATTTTGAATCAAAGTTTTTAACTCTAAAGTTGTTTAGAAATTCGCGATTATATAATTGTAAACTTAACGATGTATTATTTGTTTTAACGAAATAACTAATAAAACATTTTTTGAACCCTTGCAGAAGGATCATTTCACTTCATAATGGGAACCCCTACTGAATTGTGGAGTTCAGAAAAAGAAGTACATACAATTCAGCTCACTCGTCAAGTTCATGTGATTGCCACCTCGAGTCAATCGGCGAAAGCGCTGAAGAGAGCGAAACGGATGTGTAATAATGATCCATAAAATTCCAGTACAGAGAAAATCATCCAATTCAGAAAACAAGAAACACTGTACATACTTATTTTTTAAGCTACAATTATTACCTTTTTCTCATTTTGAAAATTGGCTATTTTAGAAGAAACTTTCATAATCGATAGCTACTTCATGTTATGTGCGAGTTCCGAAATATCCGATTTCAATGGAAAGCACTTATACAAAGATTTAAACCAAAGACGTCAAGATTTTCTTTTTCATTTTTCCACCGATTACCGCAGATAAGAAAAAGCAGCTGTCTTGAATTTGAAGTTTAACTAACATTGAGCTGCATTTGATTTTTAAATAAAAAGTTAATATTGTTCAGAGCCTTTTTTTTTAAATTTGTGGGTTTTTTTTTTTTTTTTTTTTGACGAATTAATAACAGAATACACATTTTTTGAATAAACAGATTTTGTTACTTTAAGTATGACAGATATACTTTAAAAAATTAGGAGAGACTAGCTCTAAAATGATCAGTCAAGAGTTAACACAGGAAATATTTTTAAATCACGCTGAAAATGAGTAATTAACCAATTAGATTAGTCACTGGGTTCTCACACAGTAACAAGACGACTGAAATAAGAACATTACTAGAGGAAAGTCATTCTTGAGCGAGCCTACTAAAACCTACTTCTGAGTAGTTCCTCAAACTGGGGGGAGGGGGGATTGTATTTTAAATTTTTATTTTATTTTCATCAAAATTTCGTGAATACACATGAGGTAACTTATTTATTTTTATAAATTTGAAACAATAATAATTATGTATTAAGCAGGCATTGCCAATTGCACTCAGCTATTTCACTAAACGATGTAATAATCTTTAGTAATGTAAAAAGAAGCTTCTAACTTATTTACTAAAGATGCATACTCAGAGGCGGATTAAGGTAGTTGGAGGCCCCTGGCGGTAAAAGGTTTGAGGCCCATGGGCTTAAGAGTCGAAAAACTAAAATTGTGAAAGGAGTCAATTACTTTAAATTCTCAAAATAAAATGTACTGCAAAAAAATAAATAAATAAATAAATAAAAATTTAAAAAAACTCATCGCCTAAAGAAAAATCTTAACTGAAGAAAAAAAATTAAAAACCTTAGTTAAGAGCTTACAGTTTTGCTATACAATTAGATTTCTCTTTGGCAAATTCATCAATTATTTTCACCATATCTATTTTGTCCAAAACATTTTATTCTGTATATAATATGGCCATGTTGTTCACTTTCTCTTTTCTCCCATAGTACTTCTTAAATTACTTTTAACACGTTTTAAAACTAAAAAAGATCATTCACCTGATACATTCGATATCGGTATTGTTAAAAATGTTTTCAAAAGTTTTTCTGCGTTAGGATTTCTTTTACTACTCGATAAATTTCTAGCGGGGTTTTCATTGTATCTTTGTTTTCTTTTCATTTCTAGTTGAAAGGTGGCGTAGTTGGTTTGTCACTGGCCTTAACATTCATCAAGCTTGGGGCCCCTACCAGAGCTGGGGGCCCCTGGCGGCCGCCAGGTCCGACACCCGCTTAATCCGCCACTGTGCATACTGCATGTTATTCCAGTTTGAGAAACTAATATAATACATACGAGGATGGTCCCAGAAGTGCCCAACCCAACAAAGAAAACACAGAAATTTTTGGGGGAAAATATATTCATTTTTCAACATTATCTCCTTTCAGCTCTATACATTTTTCCCAGAGATGTTCAATAAGTTCGATACCTTTTTTAATAAGAACTGTCTTGCTCCTCAAAATAGCCATTAACTGCCGACATCACTTCTTCATCGTTGGAAAATCTTTGACCATCGAGCCATTTTTTCAAGTTTGAGAATAGTACAGAATCCGGAGGGGGGGGGGGTAAATCTGGCGAACAGGATACATGAGGTTTTTTCATTCATTTTGGCCATTACAATAACAGATTTGTGGGCAGGTGCATTGCCTTAATGAAAGAAAAAAAACTTTTTTCTTAGCCGAATGCGGCCGTTTTTGCTTGATTTCTTTACTCAAACGTTGCAATAAGTTCGTGCAATACTCTCCGTTGATATTTTTTCCTTTTTCAAGATAGTCAATGAAAATTATCCCACACACATTCCAAAAAGCGATGTCATGACCTTGTCAGCAGATGGAACAGTCTTCGCCTTCTTTGGAGCCGGTTCACCCTTTTCAGTCCATTGTTTTGATTGCTCTTTTGTCTCGGGTGTGAAATGAGGGACCCATGTTTCATCCATGGTTATGAAACGGCTCAAAAATTCTGCTTTATTGCTATGAAAATTCGCTAAACACTCAACTGAAACATCTTCATGACACTATTTTTGCTGGAAAAGTGTGAGCAAACGCGGCACCCATCTTGCACACAGCTTCTCAAGTCTAAATTTTCAGATATGCGATGTACCACACTTTTTTAAATGCCTACTATGTCTGCTAGCTCACGCACTTTCAGTCGACAATCATCCAGTACCGCTTTGTGGATTTTCTTCACCATTTCTGGAGTCGTCACTTCATTTGGTCGACCACAGCGATGCTCGTCTTGGCAGCTCGTACCGCCACGTTTATAAATTCTACTACCCCATATTTTACTGTTGTAAACGAAGGAACAGACTCACCCAGAATAGAATCTTGCTCAGCTTTTATATTGGTTGGGTTGAGGCCTTTTAAATTAAAGTATTGTATCACATAACAATGACTAATTTTCTCCATTTTCTCAAACCCACTGAAAACGTTCACTATTGGGGTGGCTGCCAAACAAATACTAAACAACGTGGCGTCTTCAAACTTCAACCATGTGCTTTATAAATTTCGTACTTTCTAATACTGCGATATTTTTCAAACAACTACCACTATCTTTAGGTCAGGCCGGGTACTTATGGGACAACCCTCGTAAACATCTATTTAAAATCATATCTTCATGGAAGAATTCGCAAAAAGATTTCGTTGCTGAAAATTCTTATTTTTAAGTGATAATCTTATTGCCGTAAAATCCGGGATATAACGCTCACTTTTACACAAGAAATAAGATCAAACTTTACGGGTGCTCGTTAGAAGCTGGGTTTTAAAACTTATACCTTTAAAAATAAAAATAAAAGAGAGAGATCATCATAAAAAAGTTAGACTTGCACATATATCGAAACAGTTCATTTAAAAGAAATGACATTCTTTATATGAACTCTTTAAAAGGTTATAGTTCTAGGAGCATATCACTTTTTCAAAAGCTTGGGATAGTATCTCGAATAAATGATTTCAAACATAAAGGGTTGTGCATATATATTTCAGGTTTTTTTCCTAAAAAAGGGGGTGCACGTTATGCGGCGAATTTAACTATAAAAATTAAAAAATATAGCTTGAAAATATAGGTGCACGTTATATGCCGGATTTTATGGTATATGAATATTTTCATTTGCTTAAACTTTACTAATTTATTTTTATCATTTTGGATCCACACAAAAAACAATTTTATCAAAACATCTTCATCAAAATGAAGGATACAAATAAGGGCCAAGTACAACGTGAAGACTGAATTCAACCATTCATATGTAATTCTAAAACACTTGGCCATCGGTATTAACAGTGTTAAGGCGATATGGTACCATCTTCACAATTTTTTGTATTTTTAATATTTGGTTTTAATTGTATTTTATAAAGGTTAATATTTAATAATAATTCCATACAAAAGAAATTTAATTTGTTGCAAAATGTTTCTAAAATTGAAATTTTCTTAGAAGCATTTTTTAAATAACTAAGGCTTTTTTAAATATGTCTCTTTTCTTTCAAATTTTTTCCAAGTACCTTATAGTATACTACATAAAACTGTGCATGGTTTTTTTTTCTGCTGCTGCTCTTTAATTTTTTAATTAATTTTTTTATAGTTAAATTCCAAAAATTCCCCAAAAAATATTAATTTTGATTTTGAAATTTTTTAGAAAAAGTACTGAACATGTTAGAGCTAAAATTCCATGCACAGTTTACAAAACATACATTTCAGAAAATGTATAAAAAATTTCAAACCCATTCTTCAATTATCAAAAAAGCCTTAGAGTTTTGAATAATAGTATATGTACAAAAATTCAACATGGAGAAAATGAGTTTGAAGTTTTCATTCCATGAATATAGCATGATATAATATTCATCGAATAGTCTGAAACTTTTATGAAATGTTAATTAGCTTATTTTAAACTGCTTACCATAAAAAATTGCACAAATGTAGAACAATTAAACAGTATGCTGTCATAATGAATATATAGAAAAAAAACGAAAGAAAGATCAATATTTCATAAAACTTTATCTTAATAATTATTAAAAAAAAATAAATACACGCACTTCAGAGCTAATTCCATGCTCAGAGCTAATGCACAACATGTACAAAAGATGTTTGTGCCTTTATTTTTTATTTCCATGGTTTTAAAAGCCTTCTCATGTTAAATATTGTACGCGAATAAAAGCAAAATGAAATAACAATTCATAGGTAAAATACATCAAAATCTAAGAACTGTATATGTGCATTTTCTTAAATAAATATCTTTAAATATTTTAATAATAAAAGTGTTGAATCTCGCACACATGGGATATATATATATCACCAAAAACAAATATATAAAAATGGGAGAGTTTTTCTATTTTTGCGAATTAGATTTTTAATTATCTGAGTTATCAAAATGAGATTTAGTATTAGTGCTTTGGGAGAATCCGTTTCGAAGTTTTCATTTCATGCATAATAATATCATAAAAAGCACGCACAACTTTTAAATCTTGACCCAATCCATTTGATCTTCAGTAAATAATTCACAAACTAGAATGTTTGCATGAATTGCACAATTCTGTCTTAAAATGATTTATTACTGCATAAATAATGTAATCTCATTGATGCGCATTAGAAAAATAATTAATTCATTTTTTATCAGGCTCTTTTCTAGCAGATAATCTGAAATGTAGGCGTGGCAGTTGCTGTTTAGCATCAAACATTGCTCCATTACTTAATGAAAAATGCAGGAAAAGCTTTGAAATTTTGCAGGCATATTTATAAAGATTCGGGGTATCAAATAAGCCAATAAAAAAAATTTCGACCGTTTAATGATTTTTAGGGTACTATATCGTCTTAATCAAATAAAATAAATGATACACATAAAGATAGTTAACATCAATGGCAGATATTTTGAAAAGAAGTTTGTTTCTGCTATAATTTTAATTTAAATCAATTTATAGATTTCAATCTATTTCGTAAGAGTAAGTTTAGCAAATTCTATACAAAAAAAATTGAAGAATATAATTAAACAATATTTATTTTATTAAACATAATTAAACACTGTGTGTAAAAGTAGGCCAAGTGTAACTTCTCGAATACTATTCCTACAATTTATATTACAATCTTGACTCTGGCAAACGGGAAATTCATACTTACCGTTATATAGTTCTAGTAAGTTCATCCACCTGCAAAAACAAATGAGCCAATGAATAAAAAAAGCAATTATTTTTACTTAATCTCTTAGAGTTGTCACACAGTACAGTTTTAAAGCTCATCATCAACTTGATGAATTCAGGTAATTTTTCTTCTTCTTTTTCTTTTTTTTAAAAATAAAATAAGCTTCATGTTAAACGTAAGTTCATACAGGTATAATACATAATTCCCTACGTCCTTTGTTTAAAAAAATTAAGTAAATAAAAAAATTACTTAAACTACATAGTTATAAATTCATATATATGTATCATGGAACATATACATATATATGGCAAAAAATTAATACATTCAAATAAATGAAAAGTACAGTAAAAAAAACAAAAACAGATGAATAATTTCTCTAATTCTCATCTCATGTCAGTTAAAGAAAATGGGTATCATCGTTGAAGGATTACTTACAATCAATATGCAGTTAAAATCTTGAATTTAAAATTCCACGTGTAAATTCTTCTAATAATCCAGGAAATATCAAAAGTCAAATCTTTAAGAGATTGTAAATAAATACCTTTATATATAAAATATACGTGTCACAGTGTTTGTCCGCGATGGACTCCGAAACTACTCAACGGATCATAATATAATTTTGCATACTGAGTGTCATTTCGTTCAACTTAAAACATAGGATGGCTTTTATTTCAATTAATCTAGCCATAATTTTTTTTATTGCCGGAAATGTGAAGAATCCGGAAAGAACGTGGCCAGATTCCCGTAAGGGAATAATCGCAAAATGTGGCATTGCTCATGTGTCTGTGGAAGCAGATATTTCAAACCAAAATGCACGAAAATTAAGTGCCTGGCGTATTTCGGGGTGTGGAATTCGATTTTTGATTCAGTTTCCAAAAATAACTGTAATTTTGCCGTATAAAGCCGGCCGGCCGTATTTTAGGTACACCATAACAGGGGCTTAAATTAAAAGCCTTAAATCGTGAAAACTTGGACCCTGGTGTACTTCAAAATGGATAATCCGAATCTGATATCCAATCAGAGAAATAATTGTTACTTTGCTGGATAATTCAGGACGACCATTTATTACGCAAACAGTGGCAAGAGCTTACCCTTAATGTCTTGGTGTGGGAAAAGTGCGTTTCTGTTGTAATTCGGGATGGTGAACGAGAGTTTGAAATCGAATTTTAAAAATTCTTGTAACTTTGCCAGATAATGCCGGACGACCCCAATGCCCCTTCCAGGGACTGAACTTGCCGGCTCAGGAGAACAAATGTAATTTACAGTTGAATCTAGGGGCGGGAAGCGATAATTCGAAATTATATTTTAGAAACTCCACTAAACTTGCCAGATATTGACTGAATTAGGAGAAAAAGCAAATTATTCGAGTCCCGCGTCCAGATTTTCATTATCTCTAGCGACTGAACTTTCTCACGCTGGAGTATCAAAAGTCAGCTCCATGTGCATTTCGGAATGTGAAATGAGAATATGAAATTGAATTTTAGGAGTTTCGATAACTTTCCCGGATAATGCAAGTCGACCGTATTTTAGACACACTGTAGCAGGGACTTGCCTTAAAAGTCTTGTATCATGAAAACTTTGTCCCTGGTGTATTTCAAAACGTATAATCCGAATATGATATTCAATCTGAGAAATAACAGTAACTTTGCCGGATAATTCAGGATGACCGTCTTTTACGCAAACCGGGGCAGGAGCTCACCCTTAATGTCTTGGCGCGGGAAAAGTGTATTCCTGGTGTAATTTGAGATGATTTAAGCGAGTCTGAAATCGAAATATAGAAATTCCTGTATTTTCGCCAGATAATGCCGGGGGATTGAAATATTCTCGGACAGCAATGCCAACCTATCTTGCCGACGTAAAGTGAGTGAGTGAGTGAATATTAACGTCGCACTTTTCAGGTACACGAGGGCTTTTGGGGACTAACCGCGTAATTTTGAACCATGGTCAAGTGACGCGGACGACACCTGAGCTGGCACCACCTCTCCTAACTACCACACCACACCAACGGGAGGACGTTTGAGCTCTTGACAGATTTAACGTAAATCGCTCCCCTACACGGCGGGTTTTCAGTGGTGCTGGGCTCAAACTCATGACACGCTAGCCATGATCCGATGCCTTGACCTCTTGCCGACGTAGAGACGCAAAAAGTGTATCTTGATTATATTTCGGAACTGCCGATCTGAATATTCTCAATGCAATTCAATATAATCTCATATCTGCGTCAAATAATTCCAGACGGAAATATTTTGCATGCTGCAGAAAAGGCTTGCTTTATAATTCTTGAGGAGAGAGAAATACTTTATTGGTGTTTTTCTGGATGGGAAACAATAATAATGTGAATTTGGATTTTAGAAACTACCGTAACTTTGCTGGATAATGCCGACCGGCTGTAATATCCCAATTCAGAGACTGAACTTACAGGAGGAAGGAAAGTGGGCACCGAGTACTTCTCGAGGTGGAAACGAGAATCTGGATACGGATTTCAAAAGCTTCCGTAAATTTTCTGGATATTGCTAGAATGAGGTCAAATGGCTTTGAGTTCGAGTTCCACCCCCGCATTTTCATTCCCTGTAACAACTAAACTTTCAGGTGCAGTCGTGCGAAAATATGATTGCAATAGGAAATTGCATCTTTGGGCATTGTGCCTTTGGACATTCATAAAATACAAGATGCAATGTGTACCATTGAAAAAAGAGTGAATTGGCTACAGTATGGCAAATGAATTCAGTCATGGTCAGGGATAAGTGTACCATGAACCATAAACATTCACTCAAAGCATTACACTGAGCTTTGCAAGATTTAAATGGTAACGAGAGAATATTCGGTGTTGCTGTTGTATTAATGTTTGGTGATTTCCGACAGGCATTAACAGCCATTACACGCTCTACTTTTGCTCACGAGATTAAGGCCTGTTTAAAACAATCGACTTTATGGCGAATCGTGGAAACACTTCGACTGATCATAAACACGCGAGTGCATTTGCAAGATGATCAATCTGAGCAAATATTTCCTAACCAATTACCGAATATCGTTAACGGTGAAGTAGAACTTCATCCCAATACATAATGCATGAAATAACCAGACGATTTCTGTAATGTTCTTTAGGCAAAAAGGAACTGATTGAGAGTGTCTTTCCGGATATACTGTATAATTATCTTGATAATTATTGGCTTTGTAATCCTGTTACTTAATCAGAAAAAAATTTGATATTTTGATGAAATAAACTTTCAGACCCAGGGTTGTTGCCAGTTGATCCAACGTTTTTTAAACCAACCGACACTATTGTTGATGAAAACAAAACCGTAAGTTTTCCAACCGAGTTTTTGAATTCTCTAGATCTATCAGGAATGTCACCACATAATCTTCGGTTGGTTCCCTGGTTATTATCTGCGTAACTTAAATTCACCTAGATAATGCAACGGTGCCCGTTTGATCATCAAAAATTATACTGGGAACTTCTTGAAGCAAACATTTTGACTGTAAAGTTTGAACGAAAATTCGGTTCTTCTACTACGGAATTTGTTGCCATGTATTCCACTGATATCGTCAGAATCTCTAATACCATTCAAAAGGCTTCAATTCCGATTCGTTTGGGTTTCACGATGACCATAAATGAATATGAAACCGAACAATATTCATTTGATACTTGGACTTGTGGCGGAATCTAAATGAGCCAGTAACAGCCTCCGGACAGGAGTGATCACTTTTGTCTAGTGGTAAGTTACGCGCTTACGAATCGGAAGGTAGCGAGTTCAAATCTTCCGATATTGGAGTAAATATTAAATCCATGTTTCTCGAATGGGCAACTAGATGTTACATGCTCACGTTTGCGGAAACCGTAGAATCTATTTGAGTTAGCAAAATACGGGTTGCCGAAAAATAGTGTGCAGCGATTAGTTGTATAAAATTATTATTTGTAAAATTATAAAAATAATTTTAAAAATTGCAAAGAATCAACGTTATTCACCACATTTATAAAATTAAATCTTTATGTGTTGTTACTTAATGACTTCGTTAGTAATTCATGCATTATACTACACTCAAATAGGAGATGAATAAAATGCAAAATTAAAATAATTTTTTGTTTTATACATTATTTCAACCCTCCAAAATTATAAACGAAGATTAATTTGACTGCATTGAATAGCTTAGAATAACATTGAACTAACGTATTAAAACAAAGCCACAGCAATGGGTGTGGCCGGGTCAGCTAGTAAGTTTATAAATTTTAGTAATTGGTACAATTCGATAATGGGTTGTGATTAGCTTGTGAAAAGTTATCTAGATATTATTGATAAATTCTAACGATTTTTTTCGAATATCAGAAATACTGTATATTAAAAAGTATTACTTTTTACAGCTTTGCATCAACAAGCAATTTTTGGGACTTAATACTCTAAGTAAATTTTTTGTGGTAATTAAATTTACATACAACAATAAAACATTTCATTATTCATCTTAAAAAAACTGGATAAAATTTGGCATTCTATTTGGTAAATCATGAATGAAAATTATATCAATTTAAGTAATTTTCACATAAATTCACTTTAACAAAACGGGGGGGGGGGGGAATTAAACAGTATCTGGAAATTCTGTACAGGACATGTATGAACAAATTTCCGGCATAAAGAAGTAAAGAAAATGCACACATAAAAAAAAACTTGACTAACAAGGGGAGGGCCCGACTGAGTAAAATAATTTCGGAACGAGACTTTTTGGAATAGTAATACTCCTTTAGGGTGGGTTCAACCCTCAATGTAATTCTGCCGAATGGGCAGTCAATTCGGAGAAAATAGCCTTCGAAACTCATGCTTAGCTTTTATATAATTTAAGTTTTAATTGTTTTCAGAGACGCACCGGCGTGATCGGTAAAGTACCTGTCTACCACGCGGTCGGCCTCGGTTCAAGTCGCGTGACCGGTTTTTTTTTTTTAAAAATTCATTTAATTATTTTTACAATTAGATAAATCTTGTTGAAAAAGACATTAAATGTTTATATAATTATAAAATAATTAAATTAATAATATATAATAAAATATACATATTATTTTTCTTATACTAATTATAAAATAATTTTTTATAAATAATTATTATATGTTTTATGTATTATTATAATATTTTATTTTTAAGATATTGTATTTCATATTATAAAACTTTGTAACAAATTTTTATATAAAATATCATTTAATATTTATTATAAAATATTTTTATAATATATATTATTTATTAATAATTAAAAATGTGTAAATCACAAATATATAAAAATTTGTAAATTCTAAAATAAATAAATATTTATATATTTTATAAATATAATTATTAATAAATAATATTTATTATAAAAATATATAATAATAAATATTAAATGATATTTTATGTAAAAATTAGTTACAAATAGTTTTATATACAATATGAATCACAATATTTTATAAACAAAATATTATATTAATGCATAAAATATATTATGAAAATTATTTATAAAAAATTATTTTTTAATTATATAAAGTATTTAATGTCTTTTTTAAAATAAATTTATATAATTGCAAAAATAATTAAAGGAATTTAAAAATTAAAACAAAATAACCGATCAGGTGACTCGAACCGAGGCCGACTGCGTGTTAAACAGGTACTCAACCGATCACGCCGGTGCGTCGCTGAAAGTAATTAAAACTTAATTGTATAAAAGCTAAGCATGAATTTTGAAGGCTATTTTCTCCGAATTGACCGCCCATTCGGCGGAATTGCATTGAGGGTTGAACACCCCAAAGGAGTACTACTACTGCACAAAGTCTCGTCCCGAAATGAATTTCCTTAGTCGGGTCCTCCCCTTGTAAGACTTAAAAATAATATTAAAAAATTATTCTGTTTTTAGAATGTTAAGGTGTGAATAGATCTGAGATTAGTTAAAAACACTGCAATGTATTCAATAAATATATGCAAATATTCAATTGAAATAAGTAAGCTTAGTCGATTTGAATATCATTTAAAAGCAAATACGGAGACTTTTAACAAATGATCACAATTCGAAACGAGCAGACGATTACACAAGAATATAGCCTCGATGCCAACTGAGGACATCAAGGATCAATATAATATAGCATACAGTCGGCCATTTAATATTGTTATATAAATGTTATTAAAACTTTAAAAAAAAAACAATTTTTTCAAAGTTGTTTCTTTAAAAAAAATTTTTTTTACAGTTATTTCTTTATTTAAGAAATAATATTAACTTAAATTTATTTATAGAGTTTTACGCAATTCACATATTGAATTCATTTTTGATCAGAGGAAATTAATTAAGTAAAAGAAACACAACTTGTAAGCACCAAATATTTAATTTAAAGATTTAACTTACTATGTGCTTTGACATAAAATACAGACAATTTGAGAATATATTTCATTCTCTCAAAAAGAGGAGAGGGAGACGGGCAGTATTTCATAGCTAAAAATCAGTGGGGAATAAACTGCGGTGTAATTGCTAACATGATTCCTTTCCTATTTAAGGGAATATTAAAGGATTATTCTCAATATTTATAAAGAAGTTAATAAAAGTAAAAGCATTTTACATTTATTTAAGAAATAAAGAATCAAAAATGAAAAAAATACATTCTCGTACATAAAATACAAAGTTTTTAATTATTACAGCTAATTTATTGAACATTTATGGATATAATTATATATATACAAAAAATAATGAGTTAACAAGTTTTATTTTTCACAAGCTACTTTAAATAAACATTACTAACCAGAACTGCGTCGTACGATCCAAAAATTCGGGAACTGTGGCCATTGATGATGACAAACGCAAGTATCTAAGGGTAAACCACTTGAAATGGATTCTCCCAACTCTCCCCTACCTTGCCGGGTTGGTTCAGTCCATGTCATGTGACCAAAGCGCACGCGCAGCAGTTAGCTTTACTCCGCGATGTAAGAAAGATGGCTTTTCTTGAACAGCACTGCACATAAAATTCTGTCATCTCTTTGGTAAAATACCGATGGAGATTTTGTGAATGCTAAGTAAGGTGTATGGTGAATCTACCATAGCGAGATCCAAGATTTACGAATGGCTTTGGCGTTTTAAAGAGGGCTGAGAATCCATCGAAGACAATGAACGCGTTGGACGACTTTCGACTTCACTAAACGCGGAAAATGTTGCGTTGGTGTCTGAATGTGTCAGAAAAAACCTTCGCCAAACACTTGCAGAAATTGCTCAGACTACACACTTTTCGAAGGCATCATTTGAGGGAATCCATTCATCGCAAACGGCCTCAGTTCTGGCAAAATGACGACTGGTATCTTTTGCACGACAACGCAGCAGCACATCGATCCCAATTGGTAAAGGAATTTCGGATCGATCTTATTCTGCACTAACGTGCTTCCACATCCTTCCTATTCACCAGACTTAGCCCTGTTTGACTTTTATCTGTTCCCATCAAAGAAAAACCTTTTACTGGTGCTTACGTTTTGTGTCATCGGATGAGATGAAAGTAGCATTACAGGAGACCTTAAGGGAGGTTGCGTAAAATGGCTTCCAGAAGTAATACGAACGCTGGCAGAAGTGTATCGTTGACCAAGGGGGCTATTTTGAAGATGGGTATGCTTCGGTGCTCTAAACTATTCAGTGTAAGGTTTTTTGCACCTTGTCCCCAAACTTTTGGACCACACTACGTGTATCACAAGACTTATAATGTAAAAATAAAGAGAAAAATGTATAGCATAAAATGTAAAAAGCTGTATTTAAAAACAGACTTCATCTAAGACTAATAACTAAGATTAAAAGGAAAAAATCTTACATGATTAAATTTTTCCTTGTATGACAAATACAGTCGACTCTCCGTAATTCAAACCTTCGATAATACGTCTCTCGCTAATTCGAAGTATATGCTCAGCCCCTAGAAAAACTTCTTGATATTTCGAACTAAGCAATACGTTTTGTACACGCAATAATTCGAAGTGAAATTTGTGGCTGACCAAAATATAACACACGATAATTCGAAGTGATTTGATAAAACTCTCGACAAATCAAACGCTCATTATCATGTAGAGTCCTGTAGCAAATAGGTTGGAGCTTACATGTTTTGTGTTGTATTGTCTCTACTGTCTCCCCTGTAATGTAGCCTCTTTGATGACCAACGGAGTGGATTGACTCCGATAACTCTGACAGAAGCTGAAGTGTCACTTAACCAACTAATGCTTTTTCCTTCAAAATCAAGTTGATACAGACTTTTTTCAAGCTTCATTTATTCTTCAAAATTCTATTGACAAAGTTATATGAATGCCATAAAACAAAAAAAGATAACAGATTTTTTGGTCAAAAAAAAAAGTTATGTACAGTTTTTGTATTTTTTAAAAAGTTTTTAATACATATAAATGTATTCTTTTGTACTAGACTTTTAACTTCTGTGTAATATTTATACTGTATACATAATATGTACTTTTTAAAAATACTTTAAACTAATTTTATACCTTTGTGCAAAAATGTCGTTTTATTACATAGTTTCAAATTTAAATGTATTAGAAAAAAATTCTTTTTTTGTGTCCTGAGAGTTTTTTCCTATCCTCTTGATAATTCAAACTCTTGATAGTTGGAAGTTTTTCATTGAACCCTTCAACTTCGTACTATCGAGAGTCGAATGTATGTAATAAAACAATCCATTACTCAATAAGTGTAACTACATCTGAAATTTTCGAGATTCATAACCGCAATTAATGTAATTCAGATTAATTATTAATAGCTTGAAACCTAGAACAGACGCAAATAATAATGCTGATTTAAATATATAAAGCGTTGTCAATAAACAAATTTATTTATCCAGATAATGTATAAATTGAATTGTACTTATTTCTATAAATAATTAGTACATGTAAAGAAATGACAAAAAAAAAATAAATAAATAAAAACCGTTATATATGAAGTACGTATTTTGCGACATAATTTTTAAAAATTCTTTAGATTAATTACTCTTAAAACAGGGGTTGGCCAACATTTTTGGGAAGTGTGCCACTATATTTGATAAAAAAATATAATAATGTGTACCACTTCCAAATTTTCCAAAATACAAGCATGAAAAAGTGAAAAAATGTTACTTATAAGCTTATTATGGGATTTTTATGCAAGTAGCAAGTCTTGAAGTAGAAATTTAAAAATAATGTAATAAATAAGACGAAAGTACTAACTCAAGTGTTGTTTTGTTTCACAAATTCAATCAATTAGATTAGGTATAAAATAAAAATGAGTAACTGAAATAATTTAATTCAAAATAATTATTAAACGCTCAGTATTTACTTAATGTGAGGTGATACCACTTTTTTACCAGCCGTCTATATTAGGATTAGCTCTTACAGATGCTAACAAAATTAAGTTGTTATAGGAGCACATCAGCTAGTTTTGTGAATGATATTTATTTCATTAAGTTCATAACAGAAAACATTTTTCACAAACATATTTTGATCCAAATTTTGAAGTTTTTTTGTCTGAGACAATACACTTTTATAAAATTGTAAAAAATAGTTGTTTATTGTTTTTTTTTTAAATTTTCAGTAAGTCTTTGCATTCCACTGTTACGACACCACCGTGGCACGCGTGCCGCGGGATGACCACCCCTGTCTTTAAAAAAAGACGAAAATTTTTCCTTAATAAGTATAGACCCTACCATTTCCAAATAACTTATATAACCTCTGACAATAAAGTTCGGTGAATGAAGTCAGAACGGCTGATCTAGCAACGCTGACCACAAAACGCTGCACATGCATAGTGGCAGGTGCTGATCATCTGCAACCACCGTTGTTCAGTTGAGCATCGTTTGTGTTCTATGTAAGACTTGTTTTACAAAGTACTTGTTTAGTGCATTGGTTCTTAATTGAGAACAGGAAAATGAACGAACAAAAGATCAATTTAAAGTTTTGTTTTAGGCTTGGAAAGACACCGAAAGAAACTTATGCGATGCTGGTATGTGTTTATGAAGATCAAATACTGTCCGTGTATGTGTATGAGTGGTTCACCAGTTTTTGAGAAGGCCGGGACAGTGTTTCTGATAAACCAGCTGCGGAAGACCGACGATCCCCGTCAGTGACGAAAACATTGAGAAAGTGTGTGTCACCTTTTTTGATAGTCAAGACATTATACTCAAAGAATTTCTACCTGAGGTAACGACGATGAATGCTGCAAGGTACATTGAACTTTTGACCAGTTTCAAGAAACGTCTACACAAGGCACGACCCCAGTACGCACAACAAGGTTCACGGTTTTTTGTTCACCACAATGCTCACCCACACACAGCCAATATCGTCAAATAATTCCTAGCAAAAAAGGGTATGGAGCAAATTGAAAATTCTCCATACTCGCCAGATCTCAAACCTTCATATTTCTTCCTATTTCCACAACTCAAATTCGCTTTGAAAGGAAAGAGATTTGACGATATTCCTGACATCCAACGAAAAGTGACGAGGCTTTTGAACTCTATCCCAAATGAAGACTTCTTACAAAGTTTCTAGGACATGTATAGTAGATCTCAACGGTGCATAGTTATGAGAGGTGACCATTTTGAAGAACAATAAGGTGTAACTTTCATTAACATTTAATTTACATTAATGTTACAGGACTATTCACCGAACTTTATTGTATGTTTAGCAATTAAGTAACTAAAAATCAAATAAGTATAATTAGCGCGTTTTTCACGTAGTGTAAAAAAAGCGCTATTAGGACGCAAATTTCGTCTTCGTCTTCGTTCCATATTTTGTCGTACCTTTTTCTCAGCCAATAAGCAACCGATTGACCTCGGGTTTTCGGCATTTGGTCGCATTTGTGCCCTAGATGAGCCGAATCATATTCAAATTTAATAATTAAAAAAAAAATTTATTTAAATTTTTTTTTAATTTTTAAAATTTTTTTTTTTAAAGTATAGTACAACTTTCTGTTAGTAAAAAGTTCATTAGTTGCATTTTTGTAAAATACAACATGTGAAAAACGCGCTAAAATTACTTGGCCATGCCTATGATTGATATCTTGTTAAAATTCCTGTCAGTTGAAAAAATTAATATGAAGCATCAAAAATCACACACTATCAATATGAGACAAACAAGATATCAATCATTGGCATGGCCAAGTAATTTTAGCGCGTTTTTCACATGTTGTATTTTACAATAATGCAACTAATGAACTTTTTACTAACAGAAAGTAGTGTACTATACTTAAAAAAAAAACAATTTAATTTTAAAAAAAAGTTACAATTTTTTTTAAAACAAATTTTTGAATTATTAAATTTAAATATGATTCGGCTCATCTAGGGCACAAATGCGACCAAATGCCAAAAACCTGAGGTCAATCGGTTAATTATTGGCTGAGAAAAAGGTACGACAAAATATGGAACGAAGACGAAGACGAAATGTGCGTCCTAATAGCGCTTTTTTTTATACTATGTGAAAAACGCGCTAAAAATGCATTTCTCCAAAACAATAAGCCTGAAAAAGGGCAAAATATTAACAAGAAATGAAAACTTCAAAATGACAAGAGCAAATTTGTTTTTCTTTCAATAAGAATTTCCTATAAATATTTAAGTTTATTCAAATTCGTTCAACTTCATTACACAAAAATTAAGACAAAATTCTTGTAACAGATCAGTGTAATTTCATGTTTATTCAAAAAAACGTCACGATTTCATAAAATAAAAATAAAAAGTTTCTGTGCTAGGTCAATGTTTTTATCTGTGGTAGCAATTAATGCATGTTGAACAAAATGCAATCAATGAAGTCCTTCAAAATAAATACAAAAATATTCCTTACCAATAATTCAAAAATGCTATTTCAAACTGAGTAGTTAGTGTCATTTGTGTAGGCTGAAAATTAAATAGATGTGTGCTACTAGTGAATTTCGGTGGGAAGAATTTGTGACATCAATCTATCTTAACCATGGGTGATAAGTGTAAATCCAGCCATATATGTACCAATAAAGAGAAAAAACTAAATTTTTCTCTTAACTAGGCCTTCTATACAAGGAAGGTATTACACTATAAGTACATATTTCGTATTAAAAATAAGACCATTAAAAAGAGAACAAAAACCCTATAAAAGATATTTCCTTTTATTAGGGAAAAATAGCTTCTGCATAACACTAATAAAAATTGAAGTAAATATAGAACTCTTTCATTAAAAACTTAATACCATTAATGAAAAACACTTTAAAAGTACTACCATACCTATTAACTTTTGAAAATGACAAAGCATACGAAAATTTGTGATCAGCATTTCAAGCAAATCTATAAAGGAGAAAAGCGACTCACTCACTGACTGACTAATCACGATATCTCCGAAACTATTCAACCTACAGACTTGAAATTTGGTAGACATGTTCCTTTCATGGAGTAGAGATCAGCTAAGAATGGATTTTTTTTTGCGAAATTTGAGCCGCAAGGGGTGTCATAAATAATTGTTTCTATTTTTACACTACTCAAAGTACAATCTTGAAATTGGGTAAGCTGATTCCTTTCATAGAGTAGAGATCCGCTACAAAATGGTTTTTGGGAAAATAGCCCCCCCAAGGGGTGTTGAGGGGGAATAAGGGGCTTCAAAGATAAATACTTTCGTTTTTAAAATACTTGACCTACCGGCTTGAAAATCGGTAGGTATAGTTCTTTCATGGAGGTTATATCCGCTACAAAATGGGTTTTGGGAAAATTGACCCCCAAAGGGTGTTGAAGGGGGTTAAGGGGAGATATAAATAATTATTCCGATTTTTAAACTATTAGACGCACAGTCTTGAAATTTGGTAAGCAGGTTCCTCTCATAGTGTAGAGATACGCCACAAAATGGGTTTCGTGAAAATAGACCCCCAAGTGGCGTTAAGGAGCTTAAGAGGAGTTATAGATAATTACTTTTCCATTTTTAAACTCCTGGAAGCACAGTCTTTAAATATGATAAACAGAGTCCTTTTATGGAGTAAAGATACAATATATAATGTGTTTTGTGAAAATCACCCCCCCCCCAGGTGTCGTTGCGGGGTCTCAAGAGGCGCTTAGACTCGCAGTCTTCAAATTTGGTAATCAGATTCTTTTCATAAAGTAGAGAACCGCTACAAAATGGGTTTTGTGAAAACAGACAACCAAGTGGCGTTGCGGGGGCTCAAGGGGGGTTATAGATAATTATTCCCATTTTTAAACTATTAGACGTACAATCTTGAAATTTGGTAAGCATATTCCTTTCGTTGAGTACAGATCCGCCATAAAATGGGTCTTGCGAAAATTAACCCCCAAATTTCATTTCGGGGATTATGGGGCGTAATAGATAAATATTTCCGTTTTTAAACTATTCGATCCACCTGCTTGAAAATTGGTAGGCATATTCCTTTCATGGAATAGAGTTCCTCAAACAAAGAGTAAAACAAAAATCGACACCTAAGGAGTGGTCGATTAAGTCGAAGGGGAGTTATAGGAAAAAAATTATGTTTTAAAATTGTTAGACCTGTGTACTTGAAATTTGTTAAGCATGTTCCTTTTGTTGAATAGGGATCCACTAAGAAGGGATTTGATGGGAATAAACTCCTGGGGGAACAAGGGGTTACTGGAGCGTGTTGACAAAAAATTTCTTTTTTCGAACTACAAGAACTATAATAATGGAATTTGGTTTACATTTTTCTTTTGTTGAATTTAAATCCGCTAAGAACGGTTTTGGGGAGAACGACTCTCAACGGAATTACGAGGGGGGGAGGGGGTATTGATAGTAAAAATTTTGTTTTTACCCTATTAGATTTAGATTTGAAATTTGGCTTCCATGTTTATTTTATGGAGTAGAGATCCACCTAAAATTGGTTTTGCGAAAATCCACTTTGTTATAGGGTTACGAAAGTGTAAACATCATTCTATACTCAATTTTAGAGAATATTAGATAATACAAATTAATAGTTTTGTCTTTCTTTTTCTATCAAGAGGGGAGAGTTACAGGTATAAGTATATTTTTCAATACAATAGAATTTCAATGCTAGGACATATAGATATCAATATTTTATATATATAAACAGATATATTTATAAAACATCATGAAATACCCAGCGAAGCGGGAGGGTAACGGCTAGTTATTATAATAAAGGATCAACAACATTTTGAATTTTGTAAAACAAAGCAAAATTGTGCAAATACTTTTTAAACAATGCAAAGAAAAATTTTCAATTAAGGTATTTTAATGAGAAATATACTCATAAGGAACTCTTCCTTTGTATTGATTCGATTTATAAAAACTTGAATACACGCAAAGGTAAATTTAGTTGTATTTGTATACTAACGTACAAAAATATAATAAATGTTTATAAGAAAATACATAGAAACTACACAACTTGTGTTTTAATTATGAAAAAAATTATAAAGTACAAAAGTTAATGCTCAAGTTAGAAGAAACTGACATCAAGACTACAACCAAGCAATTACTATTAAGTACACGATTGCTTTAAAATTTTGAGACTTCCTAATTGTGCAAATTTCGAAAGCTTTATAAGTAGGTACAACATATTTATAAGCATATAATCCACTTTTAAAGTAAGTAGCAGCATCTTTTTCTTATGCTCAATTTATTAAATTAATTCAAGCACAACCCATACTTATTAAGTTCTTTAATTAGCGACAATTCCATTTTTTTCGTTGCATTACTGCAGATTTATAAGCCATAAATGAGAACATACGCTATCAAAATAATTTGAAGATATTAATAAAACTGTCTAAACAAGCCATTAAGAGTTTAAATAGTGAGAATTATTGCATCCTGTTACAATTTTCCTCACACGAAAAAAGTGCCTCCAGTAAACAACAGCAACATTTTTCACATGTTATTTCATCATTTGTGTGTTCTCATGTATAATATTAAATGTGCCATTACAGAGCTCAGCCGGTGGCCATGGTAGTCAAGTGATCAAAGTATCGGACTCGTGACTGACGTGTCATAAGTTCGAGCCCAGTACCACTGAAGACCCACCGTATAGGGGAACGATGCACGTTAAATCCACCGAGAGCTTAAACGCGTCCTCCCGTTAGTGTGATGTGGTAGTTAGGAGAGGGGTGTCAGCTCAGGTGTCGTTCTCGTCACTTGAGCATGATCCAAAATTACGAGGACCGTCGCCCAAAGCCCTCGTGTAACTGAACAGTGCGACGTTAATATTCTCTCACTCACTCACAGAAATCAGCCTTTTTGGAAAAATTTAAGACTTGCATGATTTTTTTATAATTTAATGTAATAAACTATATCGTTTCCCAGAGTGAGATTCCAACTGAAATAAGTAACTAGTTTCTTACAAAATAATGTCACCAAGTTGCTAAATTTCTCCTATACGAATACAAGTCTTTCTGTTCTATAAAAATTTGGTGCTTATTCGATATAGGAGTGCTACGTGCCAAGCTGATGTCTATGTTCCTCACGGATGGGCAATAACATTACAATATGCTTATCTTGGTATTTTTATCGTCTGGTGATGTGGTTGCCATGGTGATAACCTATATTACAGTTAATTCTTATTGGGGGTTTTTCCGCGGAAACCCTGTTAATTTCAGACGATTTTAATTCGATTTCTAAGAAAATGTAACCCTTTTCATTGCAATCGTTTTTCAATCTAGCTTCTTCAGTATTCCATTCAATTTTCTTACGATCTATACCTATACGTAACTAGTCAGAATGAACTCAGTGCGAATTTCAACTACAATCTTCAGCGTCACCTAATAAGCAGAAAGAAATCCACCGCACATACGAAAAAACTTTGGTGTGAATCGAACAACGAAAAAAATCACTCCTTTTTACTTGGACTGCGTGAACGCTTTGGTGTGAATGAGTCTTAACACTGGTTAGAGAATTAGTAACTTCTTAGGAGTTTGATTCTGATTTTCAAATAACTTTATTGGTCTATTGAATAAATTTCGTTGCTTTGGAGTTTTTTCATTAACTGGGCGAGGAAAAGAATCATATTTAAATTGGTTTTACGCTTTTTCATGAAGGGGAATGTTTTATTTTTGAATTTGAAATTATATAACTCCTGACATATTGAGTTACAATCGGATTTGTGAATTACTAAATTCTGAGCTGTAAAAACTTTTCAGTTTTTTTTTTCATATGTTCTTTTTAAAATATGTCTTCACTGTGACTGTGACTGTCTAGCAAAAAAGCGGCTGTGATTTCATTTGTTCATCACGTAGTTTGTGTTTTGACTCTGACTCCGCATTTGTAATGTCGCTTCTTTTGACGTAATTTTTAGCATCATCCAATTTGTGAAACGAGTTTCACCAGAAACTTTAAAGAAACCCCGAATAATCGCTTTAAAATGGCTGGTACTATTCTAGAAAATCTAAGTGGTCGGAAATTAGCCTATCTCGTTAGTGGTCTCTTGATCTGTCAAACTATATGTTTTCTCATTGGGGGTTTGATTGGTAAGTAAAATATATGGATCTGTGTTTTGTTAGAATCTGAAAGTAAGCCAGCTTCGTTTCCATAGCATATATCCGATGCAATAATTTGACTATTTTTCTTACTTGTGTTTTTCACTTCATATATTTGTTTGCTTTACTTATTGTTATTGCTTTCGTACACTTAAGATAGAAATTATTTTAAGATTCATGCATCGCTGATTATGCTAATTAAAAACTCGGTAATAGGAAAAATAAAAAGAGGACATTTTAAGATCGTGTAGTTGATCGCTTAAACTACTAGTTTTTTCCATTGCCCTTAAAACAAATAAAGTAGAACTACATTAAAATTCGATATCTTATAATTAATAAGTCTACTTTAGCTGGTATTTTTATCCTTTTAAATTTGAAATCTTGAAAATTCATGAGTTTGCTTACATATAACATTTAGCTTAAACAATAGCAAAAAAGCTATTTTTATTCTTACTACAATATGAGATACTGATCTGTGAGGTAAAAGAAAGGAAATGCATTGGGGGTGACTTGGAAGTATTTATTTTAAAGAAATTAAATGTGTAATTTGGAGTAATTATATAACTGAAAATTTTTCTACATTTTAAAATTTATGAAAATTTTACTTTTTTCAGCTCCTGCACCATCAAACGTAGAGACTATATTGGCAACTAAATGTTTGATGAATCGACCCATTGGCATTAATGAATTCGATGAGGTATGGCATATTCCAAGAGGTAAAGGCCAGAACAGTATCAATTGCAAGGTGGTCAATGACATCAATCTTGATAGTCCAGATGTCATTAATGATCCAAACATCACTCCAAATCACTTGGTATTTGCTTTTCAAGCTCCATTACCTAAAGGGGGCATGATTTTGGATTATTCCAGATGGATGGGAACCTTGAATGGCATTTTGCAATTGGACATCTTATTTATGAAGCAAAATCCTATGAGTTAGTATTTGTGTTATGTCATCTTATTTTGTTAATAACTTGCAGAACTATTTAAAACTGTATTAAAATTAAAAATATCTATTACTTAAAAGGCATTTTTAGTCTGATTACTGTTTGAATTCTTCATTATATGATATTTTATATATTTTTTTAACATGTGCGATACACTATTATTATTTTGCTTCAATTTTAAGAATAATTTTATGCTGTTCTATTAGTTCTACACTTACTTCAATTGATCCATTTCCATTCCTGAAGCTTTTTTTTTATGTAAATTTGTTAATAGCTGTAATTTTTTTTTTTTTTTTTTTGGTATTTTATTGGGTTTTGGATGTAGAACATTGATGTTTCAAGTGCTACCATTTTCTTTAAGGATTATTGGCAAGTAATACTGTAATTTTTAACTAGATATGTGTCATGTGTCACTAGATTTGAAATAATTTCATGCTTCAGTAATTTTTTAATTACAACATATGCAATATTATTTTTTGAGAGAAACTTTATTTTAGTTCACCTCTTGGTGAGGAATTTCAAATTGTGCCAAAAGTCATAAACATAACATATGATTATAATAATTAAATGAACAAGAGAAATGAAGATATTCTTTCTCTTTATAAGAAAGAACATCTTATAAAGAGTATATATAAGATGAGTTATGGATTATAATATATCATCTTATATATACTTAGAGATTTTAAAATTCTTTCACACACTGACTGCATATTTTTTTCTCATGTTTTGTTTACATCATGAAGATTTTCTTTTCCTTTCTAAAAGTAAAATTAATTGTTAAAAAGAATATTGCATTAATGTAGTACTATTTTAGTTAATAGTGATGGAAAAAGTATGAAAAGTAAAATCAGATCGTAACTCTTTTCTGTTTTTAACTATTCAATTTATTTTTTTACCTAGGTTTACTGTTATTTTAGATCAAGCATAAATCTCTCTTCTGAATTTTTCTAATTAAATTTTAGATATGGTTTAGTTCTTTGTAGGTTGTGTGCAAGTGGGGAATGTTTCTATAAAATCTGGAACCACACAAGCTATATCTCAGTATATATATATTTTTTTAATATTGCTTTCACAAGACTATTGAAGTTGATTAATATAAAATTACTACTGACATTACTAAAATATGAAATTAAAACTATTTAAGTTTCTTTGTGTTTGCTATTTTTAATTCTTATTTAAGTAATTTGGGAATTTGAAGTGCATGAATTATTATCAGTTTCTACTGAAACATTTAAAGATTCTTATACATTTAAACAGTTTTCTAAGAAATATTTTTAAAAATTAACCAGTATACCCTAAGATATAAAAAACTACAAAAGAACTTATGGCATTTTTATCCTAAATTTAAAGTGTCTTTAAAAAAACAATATTGTATTGCAAAATTCCTTCCACCCCAGATTTTAAGAACCCAAACTATTTTAACTTAATGCATAATTTAAATATATTTTTCTTTTTTTAAAAAATGTAATAGAATTATTACATTTTGATTGTAATTGTAATCTTTTCAAAGTATTGTTATTTAAGTGGTGTTTGATTTGGAAATTTCAGTAATGCATGCTAAAAGTATAACCTGTTTAGAAAGAAAATACTGTTTAAATTGTATATTATTGAAATACTGTTTAAATTGTGTTTTAATTGAATATTATTGAATTATCTTAAAAATTGATTAGTAGTATTATAGAAATAGAAAAATGTAAGTGGGCTATTCTTATGGAATTACAGGAAGAACCTATTCATTACACAAAGACTAACAATACACCGACAACCTGCAGCTGTGCACTATCAGTGCTATTGTTTTGCCATTTTCTGTTTATATGTTATGATTGTTTGGACAAAAATGTTATTATAAAATTTATTTATGTTGGGGAAAAAAACTTGTGTTTTTGTTCGTTTGCTAATTCTAGATTTTGATCATGGCAAAATGGTGGAAAAATTTAGGATTAAAATGTAGAACTGTGTGCCCTTTGGATTTGATGATGTTTTTAGAATTTATAATGAGATAATTATTTTTCATTCTGTTAAACTGCTTATTTTGGTAACCTTGATACAATGAAATACCAAATTATTTCAACAAAGTTGCATGTTCTTTTTTCCTGATAGCTATTTGTTTTTAAAAAACAGGCAGTTCTTATAAGAATAGATTTTTTTTTTTTTTTTTTTTTTTGTTAAAAAATTTTGTTAGGATTGTGGCTTAATTCATTTCAATTAATTTTTTTGAGTTTATTGAAAAGTATTTCTTTTCATTATTCTTTTCTTTTTATTATTTCTGTAGTACCTGTAGCACAAAAGAAAAATACTTATGATAGATAGATGCCACATGATTTGTGACTTTAAACAGTATCAAATGTTTGGATTACTAACATGTGATGTGTTTAATTGAGAAGAATGATTGGACTGATGAATTTTTATGGAAATACTACAGAAGAGAAATGAATAAGCACTGTATTAGAAATTAATAAGAAAATTTAGTTGCTTTGAAGAAAGCAAACTAGTTATGATCTTGATATTAATAGTTAATAATATGTGGCTTTAAAAATCCAACTGTTATTTCATTTCATTTGAGATTAATGTGTTGGATAGAAGTGTCACAAATGACAAGTTGGTACTTACATGTCAGCATCACCTCAGCCAAGTTGACACCAAGCAAATTTTGCCATTTTCTACCAAAATCTGTCTGATTAGTTTTTTTCATATAAAACATGTTATATAATTTTGGTCTTTTTAATATCATGGTGCGATTCACATGACATCAATTTTGGTGTGGGGATGCTAATACATAAGTACCGACTAGTTCCTTGAGCACAACTAAAACTCAATCACTTCATCCAAGATGTATTTCGGTTCTAAACTTTCCAAACTCGTACAACAAATGATCTTAAAAAGTTTATTCTTGTGAAGGGTTAGAAACTTAACTAGTACTTGTTTATTAGGAATGGTATATTTCTTATTTCACAACACTGAAATATTTCAATAATTTGTTAAATTCTTGAAATTCCTGTTTTACATTTTTCTTATTTTGCTTGGAGTTTCCTATATTGCCATTCGTGAGCAACTATCAATACACATCTATAGTTTATTGGTCACTGTGAGTGGTTATAAAACAACAACTTCACAAGGGGCACCATATTTTACACTTGAACCAAATCTAGCTAACAATATAACAGGGGAAAAATGACAATCTTTGCAAATATTGTCCTCTTTTTTTAATATTAGCAAATGGTACAAACTAGAATTTAGCAAGTTTTCTACATGTTATGGTGTTTGGGTTTCTGGTCCCAAGGGTGACATATGATCTGCCTGGACAGTCAGAAAAATTCCCCTTGAACTGAGATTTCCTTCCCTTGCATAACCAAGCATTCTTCTCATATTTTCCTCTAGGATTATTGCATTGGTATGCTTGTGTGATGTAGGTACAATGCTCAGTGCTTTTCTGATGATCTAGTTAGTTTGAGCTGTGAACTCTGTATCAGTAAACCCTTAAAAAAAACTAAAATTGATGGGGTTAGTGAAAAATGGACAAGCAAATATATCTTTGGTAATACAGAAAATGAAGCAATGTTTATTGTGTCCTGAAAGGGGATAGCCATATTTAAGGAGTATAATATGAGACAACATGACAAAACAAAATGTAGTGAATTTGGTTACAAAATTTCTAAGAAAGAATGCATAATTAAAGCTGCAGAATGTGCGAAAAGGATGAAGAAGCATTTACAAAGCAATCAATACCTCAGAATAGGGCTACAGAAATATCATGATAGCCTGCAGCTACGTTAAATGCAGCTAGCCTTTATTGGATGTTGCAGCTTAAATTCATTGACATGCAGTTAGAATTCACTGGGAAAGAAATGTTTCATGCTGTGATATTTGTTAACTCCCAAAATCTTTGCTTGCAGAAAAATTTCCATGTAGGAAGAAATTTGCTGGAAAAATGTTCTTTTTATTTGGGTCCATATGTATTTGTAAGCAAAGTTTTTCTTGCTTAAAAATTAATGAGAGTAAATATTGATGCTCTTTGATAGGCATTAACTAGCTGGCTGTAATGAGAATCTCAACTGGCTATTTCACTCCAGATTTTTAAAAAAAAATATGGAAAAGTGTGATAAGGTTTGCAGTATTAAACTGATTCAAAAATCAAATGTGCTTGCTGCTATAGATTATATGAAATTTGCTGATATAAATGAATTGAATCTGCTACTATTTAATTGATTTTTATGGTATCATTTATACCTTATCTCAAATGCAAAGGTGGCCGAGTGGTCTAGGCATCGGATCATGGCTAGTTTGTCATGGGTTCGATCCTAGTACCACTAAAGATCCGCCGTGTAGGGGAGCGATGCACGTTAAATCTGTCGAGAGCTCAAACGTCCTCCCGTTGGTGTGGTGTGGTAGTTAGGAGAGGGGGGTGCCAGCTCAGGTGTCGTCCGCGTCACTTGACCATGGTTCAAAATTACGCGGACCGTCCCCAAAAAGCCCTCGTGTAGCTGAACAGTGGGACGTTAATATTCACTCACTCACTCACTCAAATGCAAAGTTAACTAATGAATGCAATCATTTTAAAAGATGCAGCCCTCTGCTATTGTCAGTGTGTACCAAATGCTTTCTAACTGGGTTTTGCAGAGATTTTTTTTGTAATGTAATCATCATTATCTGTTATTGTAATTTATAATTATTTAAAAATTTAAGGTACTTAGCATTTTTAAATAATTAAAAATCTTTTGCATTTTTAGGTAGAAAACCTGTTATTACTTTTGAGGTGAAATTGGGATCCAGAAACAAATGGGATCCTTATGATAAATGGACGCTTATAGCAAATTCTACTGAAACAAGAGATCTGAGTTGTGTTATAGATGAAGATAAGGTAGAAATAGAGTATATATGTATTTTGCTATTTATATATAATTTGAGAATATATATAATTTGAGCTATTTTAAGTAAAATAAGCAAATAAGTACTGTACAAAAGTAAAATTCTTGTGTGTTAATTAGCATAATTATTATCATGATCCTTTTTTTTTTTGCTACATTAAAATGCTGTTTATGAAAGTTTTTAAAAATTTATATTTTGAGTGGTTTTGATGTTATCATCCGAAAGATAATTAATTTGTTACAAAAGATAATTAAAATGATTTATATAACTATTAAAATCCAAATACCATTTTAAATGAGAAATCAATGGTAGTAAAAATTAATGAAAAACATATATATCTCATACAAAGTTAAGTTATTATTTGTGAGAAGCTGTTTTTAATAATATTCTTTTGTAAGTAATATTGTAATGATATATTTTGTGAATAAAATAAAGGTACACTCTCAGTAACACCATTTTCTTTTTGAGCTGTCCATTTTTATGTATTTTGTATATGTTAAATAAGTGTGTGAAATTATTTCTTATAAAAAGATTAATTTTCCTTAAATAAACTAGTTTTATGAACAATATTTTATGAAAGGAAAATAAATAATATATTATTTTCTTCTAACCTTTTCAATATTAACTATTCTTTCTTGTAGGAAAAGTTTGTCTATTTAGGTGTCTAAAAATGAATTTTTAATATTGCTATATATTAATCTTTTTGCTGTGTAATCTATAAATTTAGTATGAAATCTGCCTGAATTCCAAATACAATTTAGTGTTTTTAGACTCAAGTCCCCCTATTTCAATATATTTCTAATTGTACATTCAGAATCTGCATTCTGTTACATTCTGCATTTTCTAAATGGATATTTATGCAATTTAAGAATTTTTGCTTTCATTCTTACAGAAAATTGATGGTTACCATTATGATTGTGATGTACTACCTCTTTTTGAACTTGGTAGTGTCCACTATGATTACTACCTCATCAACATCCGTGTTCCTATTGACTTCACCGGGAAAACACCTCTGAATGATGGCATTGGTCACATTGATGATATGTGGGCAGTGGTAAGTGTTTAAAATTATTAAATTATATAATTTTTTAAAAAAGAATTTAGCTGTGTGTTTTATATTTGAGGTGTAGCTTCATTTGAATAACCACTGAATTCTAATTTTTAAAATCTTTTGAAGAATTATAAACTTAAACTTTGCAATAGCAATGCCTTTTTTATTTATTTTGTCTTTTTTTAAATAGTTAATTCATCAAAATGGAGGCTTCACTAAAGTCTGGGTTTCTTTGAAAACAGTTTTCTTTCCTGTAGTTGTATTAACTCTTATATGGTATTGGAAACGTATTAATCTACTTAATAGAGCTCCAATTTTGGTTGAAAAGTAAGTCACATGTGTTAATATTTTATCTTCTTAAACTGTAGAAGTTTGTTGAAACATTTGATGTATTTTTTATTTTAACCATTATTTTTCTTTTAAAATTATCGAACATATTTAATTATTTTGCTTTTCACATTCTTAAATGTTGACTGTTAAAGGTTTTTATGTATTAATTAATACATCATTTATTTTCTCTTTCAGAATGCTACTTGCACTTGGAATTGCTTTAAGTGTTTTAAATTGTAAGTATATAAATAAATCAAGATCTCTTAACCAGTAAATATGAGTTTATTTATGTAAATTATCAAATTGGGTTAACTTTATTTGAGGTTCAGATTGGTGTTTATTGGATTGGTGTAGAAGTCACATGTGTACATATATAATCTTAAATCAAAAGAATGATGGTATATAGTTTTAAATATCTTACAAATCAGAAGGTGATAAAATTTTGACATTTAAACCAAAAATGGGAGACTTAATATTACAAAAAATGCAAAACTATTAATGTTTTTTAAAATTGTCACTGACCACTGATTTAAAGCAGTGAAAGTAGGGTTTAACTTACTTTGTAGGTTCCTAATCTTTCCCTTTCAATAGATAATTTGCACATAATTTATTAATACACTGTGTGTATATATGTTTGCAGAATTATGTAGTATTTCTAGTGTAATGGAAATATTTGTGTATAGAAGCAATAATTTATTTACCTGGCTTAAAGTTTTTAAGCACTATTCAACAATCAATACTGTTAAAGTTTTCTTTTTACTTTACTCATTGATCAATAGTAAATATTTACTGTGTTAAAAACTATGCTATACATCAGTTACATATGTGAGCAATAATATATGTTTAGCTTCTGCTTATTATATTATCACATTCACAAGGTGCTAGAAACTGTTAGAACTTGATTTATGAAATGTTTATATTCAAATACAACAATCCTTTTATTAATCAAGCCCCTTGGACTGTCACACACTTCTCTGAACAGTTCTGCCTCATTCAAAAGCAGCATTGGAACACATCGTAATAGCATGCAAGTGATCGTTCATGTTCTGTGTATCGTCTTGCGTGGACTGAAATCTTTTCTTTTAAGAGCGTTTTTGGTATGGAAAAAAATCCAGAATTCATATAAAATCTTGTCAGGGGAGACAGGATCCTGTCAGAGCATAAGTATGTTGTGTTTTGTCAGGAATCTGTATGAAATAGGCAAAAGTATTTTCATGATAGAGCTGTCCACTACATCAAATCTGGTAGTTTGTGCCTCACTGCATCAGAAAGGTGATACAGAATTGTACTTATACTTCTAAGTGGTGGTTGTGCTATGTAAGTGTAGTGAACCATGCCACTGAAATCAAGGTAATCAGTAGGATTTTGATGTTGCTGTAGATCTTGTCTTGCTTTTTTTTCGCATTGCAAATTAATTCTTCATTTCCAAAGGCCTGTTTAATCTTATGGATCATTTCCATTTGGGAATCACTAAGCTTTATACCAGTTTTAACACATTAACATTATTCAAGGTTTGGTTTTTGTTTTCTTCATTTTTCCAAAAACCCATTTGATGGGGCTCCCTTACATTTTATATTTACCAAAATCTACTGGCAACTGATAAATACTTTGCATGAGGGGGGGGGGAATCCACAAATATACATTGATTGCCTACATATATGGACCAAATAATTCCTTTCTATCTTCATTTGTATATGACAACCTAATTATTGTTACATATTTTTTAATAAACCTTGTTTATATATCTCTAAATCTGTACACTTGCACATTATTGATGTTTGTTATTATGATACTAAATACTCATAATGTATTATTAGTTTAATAAAATAGTCTGATATAAAAAGCATGCATTTTTAGCACGTTTTTCATGTAGTGGAACAAAAGCGCTATTAGGATACAAATTTCTTCTTTGTTCCATATTTTGTCATACCTTTTTCTCAACCAATAAGCAACCAATTGACCTCAGGTTTTCGGCATTTGGTCGCATTTGTGCCCTAGATGAGCCGAATCATATTTAAATTTTCCCATAGTTTTCCCGAATTTTCCTACAAATTTTCCTGAATTTCGCTAGTTTATAACAAAATTTTCTCAAATTTTACCTAGTAAATTTATTGTTTGCAAAAAGTTTTTTTAAAAAAAATCTACCTGCATTCTGTTAGTAAAAAGTTCATTTGTTGCATTATTGTAAAATACAACATGTGAAAAATGTGCTAAAATTACTTGGCCATGCCAATGATTGATATCTTGTTTAATATTAAAAATGTGCATACATTTCCTTTTATCTGTGTGTACATGCATGTATTAGAATTTTTGTGAACAATCTTATTAAAATCAAACTTTTGAAGATGTTAAAATGTGACTAAGAATATTTTTGCAATTATCCATTGTTCTGAATTAAAATTTCTGCCTTATTTAGGGAATTCTAAAAATACTGGGAAGAGAAATGGAATAATCAGAACTAACATAAATTTTGATAAATATTCTGTTTTGCTTGTCAAGATTGTCTTATGAATAATTTTTTTTCTTCATTTAGTGCCTGTTGAGTATTTGTCTTTGTGGATAGACATGCCTTTCATGATATTACTGAGTGACATCCGACAGGGAGTTTTCTATGCATCCCTCCTCTCTTTCTGGCTGATTTTCCTTGGAGAACATCTTATGGTACGTTACATTTATTTGTTTAAAAAGAAGGGGCAGGGGGGATTCAAATGTATTTTTTATTATATAGACTGCTTTTAAATAGCTTTTTTAAAATTGGTTTTTGGTACAATTATTTTAAATTAAGAGTGATATAACTTTAAGTGTTTGGTAATAGCTTTGATTCTTGTAAGGGTGTCTTCACATAACTATATTTAGAACACATTTTTCAGATTGAAGAATGTCTTAAAATGGTTCATATAAATTTGTGGCATTGTCACTTGTATATTTCCATATTATATGTAGAAACATTCAATGAATAGTTTTTTTCTATTTGTTCTGTAATGTAAAAAACTCGTTTGATATTATATTAACGACAAAATTTGGAACACATTTTACACCATAAAAATAGGTTGATTTTGATTTGAGCAAAAAAGTAGAATATAATAATGAAATCAGAATATAATATAATATAATGCTTGTTGCAATTTTTGGTTAACCTTTAGTTTTGATTTTGTTCCTTAAGCTATGGTAACATTTACTGTATTGATAATGTATCAGTTTTAATACAGCATTACTCTAACATTGTTTTTTTCCTCCTTGCATTCAATTTTTTAAGGAAGGTAGAAAGGTGAGATAGTTTTACTTTTTAAATTTAATATTATAATTATGATTTGTTAATTTTATTGTATTCTTTATTTTCTTTGCTGTTATCTTTAGTTACAGCCTGCTTGTATTTTTAGGATGAAATAGAGCGTAATAGACTCCGCAGCTACTGGCATTACTTAACATCAGTTGCATTGGGATGTTTCTGCTTGTTTATTTTTGATATGTGTGAAAGGTAAGTTTAATTTTTCCCTTTTTCAATTTTGAAATATTTTTAACCATTTATAAACATAAATTTAATTTCTTTCCATATTAAAGTTAAATTAGATAAAGCTTAAATTAAGATATTTTTTATATTATTTTAGAGGTGTACAGTTAAAGAACCCATTTTTCAGTATTTGGACATCTACTGTGGGATCTAAACTATCTGTATCCTTTTCTCAATTGTGTATAAAATTGTTTGTGTAATTTGAACTTTTTGATTAATATTTTATTTGTATTTCTTGCTAATTAATATATTAATTTTCTTCAATTGTTATTTTTAAAAAACTGGATGAGTTTTTTTTTTAAAATATATAACTTTAAACTAGTTTAAATTGTAATAAAACTCAAATTTTATTTTTGAGTTGATGGTTTTTTTGAATTATTTTTCTCTGAATATTTGTTTGAAAATATATGCTTTTTCTCAATTAATATTCACTTCACCTTTATTTAGATGTTATTGAGTATGGTTAATGGAATACAGTTATATTCTTAAAAATATTTTGAGTTCTAAATGTATTTGTGCTATTTTATATTTCTTGGTTTTTAAATGCTTTTACTAAGTAATTTTGTTATTTTTACAGGACAGTTTACTTATAAGTTTTGTGAAATATATTTTAATTGCTATAATAATATTGCTATAAATTTTTTGTTTAAAAAAAATCAGAAAAATAAACTGTAAACATTTTATTAAATTCTGCTTAATTCAAAAATACCCAATCAATTTTATTAATAGTTATTTATATAAAAAAATTCTAAATAGTAAGGATTAAAATTCCTTAGAATATTAATAGTTTATTATTAATTTTTCATTTTTCCTAGATATAGTTACCTGCATATTCAAATTTTGGTTAAATTACTTGTTCTCTTAATTTTATTTTAACCACAGTAATTAAAAAAAATTTTTAATTTAATTTTATTAAATATTTAAATACATTTATAATCCTAGTGTCCCTCAAGTAATGGTAGTATTTTTCATACATACTATTTAATGATTTTATTTCTATTAATTTCATACTTTTACTAAGTGCTACTATTCAACCAATTCCACGCTTTAAATTTGCATTTGGGTCCAGAATCTGGCAATGACTTGTTTATTGTACTCGGATTTAGCATGGACTAAGCATTTTTGAATGCAATTTTTAGGTAAGTTACCTTTTTCTTGTAATGGATTTAGATATATTCTATCCATTATTTTCTATAGGATTTTGATCAGTATTATTAATAGAAATGGGGAAGATTGGCTGGTCAAAAAACATGTTAAACCCCACTCTTTTGTAAATTATTTTATATATAAGAGCGCCACCCATCCAATATAGAGGTTAGTGACACTGACTGCAGTGCCGTAGGGCCTGGGTTTGAATCCCAGAAAAGGCATGGATGTTTGTAAATGTATAGTGCCTTCGTGGCAGGGAGGGTACTCTAAATAGCTGTCAAGCCACAAATCCTCTCGTGAGTTTGGTGGAAGGGGGTCCCTGACCCCTCAAAATTGGGTTGAAATCGAACAAAATCGTACTGTCACCTATACGGTACTCAAAGCTAAGGCTAAGGACAGGTGTAAAAATCTAGCCCTTAGCCGCAAAAAATTCCGTGGACTTTGATCTGATGTTACTGTCGATCAAGTGGCATAAGTAATAGCAACATATATAAGAGCGGTCCTAAGTCAGCAATGTTTATGATACTGCATAATCCATATATATATTTTAAATTCTATTATTTTTTTCAAATTTTTAATATATCTTTTCTAAATTCTGATATCTAGATTACAATTTCTTTTTTGTATGCTTCAGTTATAGTGATTATTGAAAATTCCTATCTCCATAGTAGAGAAAAGTATATATATATACACATTCATATACATATTAATGCTCACATAATTTTCTTAACAAGAACCATAGCTTGGTTTTATAGTACTTGCTGCAATATCTGCTTGTACTTATTTCTTCTTCCTCTGTTACTTGGTTTTTAAAGTGTTCAGAAACATAGGTTTCAAGAGAAACACATTACCAAGTATGAGCAGTGCAAGAAGGCTATATTATGAAGTGAGTAATTGTCATGATGATATGAAATAAAGTAATCCTGCATTGAAAATTAATCTGAATTTAATACTTTTTTTTTTCCTTTTAGGGAGTCATTTATCGTTTTAAATTTCTCATGATGGCTACAGTTCTGTGTGCAGCTTTAACTGTGATTTCTTTTATTGTTGGTCAAGTAAGTTATTATTCTGTAACAGTTTGAGTATATGTATTAATCTTTGTTTGAATTAATTTAAATACTTATATATTCCTGAAAAGGAAGTTAACTGAACTTTGCTAACTAGGCCAATCAAAGAATTTAAAACTCTTAACTATTTTCTACTTTTGGTTACCTTTTACTTATTTTTAATTCCTAGAATGAAATAGTCACCCTTATTTTGTTACTTTTAACTTTGTGCATAAATTTTTAAATTGTGGAAGAAATGATAAATCCTATAAATTTTATTGAGTAGTTAAGTTGATGAAATAAAATTCATTCTCCAAAAATTCTGTAATTTTTACTCTTAGCCATTACCATCATGGTAAATTATACATTTTCTAATAAATCCTTAAATTTTTTTAATTAAGGTAAGTGAAGGACAGTGGAAATGGGATAAGGACATTCAAGTAGAGTATACATCAGCATTTTATACAGGTGTTTATGGAATGTGGAATTTGTACACCATTGCATTACTAGCATTATATGCTCCATCTCATAAGTATTACCCAGCACAGTCAGGTAAGGTTATGCTTCTTAGAAATAATATAAGAATATGTAAATCATACTAATTATTAAATTTTAAAAACACAGTGAGAATGTACAATTGTGTCCAGAATTAAAATCACAAACATAATTTCTTTGAAAACAGATGAACTTTTTACTGTGTTCCACAAAATTTGGTACAGAGACATATTGCAATGTAAGAAAGAAATCAGCAACATGAAAATATAAAAAAGATTTTAATTTTGAATTAAGATCCTTTTTTTTTTCCCTATTGGGGTTGCAAATTTGCATTTTACCTTTGCAGATCTAGTACATTTCCCCAGAGCTGTTATCTCTTTTTAATGCACACCCTTTAGGTGATACCAATTGCCGCAAGTAATTTTGATGCCCATTTTCCAGTTTTGTTGCAGAATTGTACTTAGGAATTTAATTTTGCTGAGAGCGCCTAAGCCAAATGGACACTCAAAGGCCTTTTTATATGCTGCATAATCATACGACATGGACACTGTTGATTTTCTGCATCATGAAAATCCCTCATCTTTGGCTGGGGTCGAACCCACAACCATGGATTTAATTAAGATACGGGGTATATCAAAAAGTGTGAAATCATGAATCAGATTCATCATTTACCTTGGTCTGTAATATGGTCTTACCTTGGTCTGTCTAATATGAATTGTGATCACTGAACTGCAATACAAGCCTCACAACTAGCTGACATTCTCTTTATGAGGGTGTCAATAAGTATTTGTGTCACCAAAGCCCATTTTTTAAAGTGGGATCTAGGGTGTCCTGGGAGGGGAGCTACACTAAGAAATAACTTTTCCTAGACCACCCCAAACAAATTCAATAGAATTGTGATTCACAGACCTTGATGGTCAATCTATATGGCAAATATACACTCCCTCATGAAATTCATAAACAATGTGAAGGAAATGAAACAATGTTAAACAACTCAAGTTCTGGGACCATGAATTATCATCCATAAAAATGTAGTCCGGGCTCACAGCACCCGGTAAAACCTCACATAAGCTTGCAGGCTCTCATCCCTATAGTGCTTTAAGTTGACAGTACCTGTTTCAAAAGCATAATGGTGTACGACTGTCCAACATTTTGCTACCACACCCAAGGATTTCTTCTCCGCCAAATCTGTAGGAGGGATGAAAGCTCCATTTTTGCTCCAGGTGAACTTGACGAAAATCACTTTCTGTGATACATTTCAACTCATTGCCGAAAAGAACACACCCCCATTCTTGTGGTGTCTACGACTGATGTTTTCAGCTCCACGATATTCAATATTTCCTGCTGGATGCAGTCAAGGGGACACACCACTGTGAACACCAGACTTGAAGGGCATTCTCTACATGATGATTGTAGACTATTTGCCTGGAAATTCTTCTTCCAGATACAGCAGCAAGCTGAGGAGCCATTCTTCCACCTGTCATTGTGCACTTAATGTCAGGTAGCGATCCTGCACAGATGTCAGTGCTCTGTGGCAACCTTTGTCAACTTTCCTGGTGATAGTACCACTTGTTTGGAATGGATTCCATAACTGGGAAACCACTTTTGGGACACTTGTAACCATCAAGCCACCTCCGCTTGAGACTGGCTAGCTTCAAGCCTGCCATTGGCTGTCCATCTCAAGGAATCATCTAAATGATCATGAGGTCATTCTTACTACAAACAGACTAACTTATTTTTTAATGCAATAGTCACAAAACTGGAGGCAAATTTCCCATGCTTGAATTGTCTCAATCCAATAGTTCTGTAAAAACCTATGCTAAACAATATTTTTTCCTAAACTGAAGGTTGATATTGTACTAACTGTTTTTCAAAATATATGAAATTCAAATTCTATCAGTTTTACTGGAGGCATTTTAAAATTATGACGAAAAACATGTTTGTGACCTTATTTTGGACATAAGTATACTTGACTTCCATCTAGCATCAGTATAAATAATTTTGAAGAACTATCCCAGACTTAACTAATTTCAGTAGTTTGTTGATGAGAATATAGATTTAAAGAAGTTAGAAATTTTTATTTAATGAAGTTTTTTGATTTTATACATTTTTTCCTTTTTATTGATAAGATACATTTTCCTTAATCTTGCTCTAATTGAAACATTTAAATATATATTTCTCTGAAATTAATTTTAATGAAAAACAGTTTGTTTCCCCAAGTTATATTTACTTATGAATATAATTTCTTTAACCACTTGTGCTGGAAAGACGTGCAACACACGTTGTAATGCTTTTGTCACAGAATCGCCCATGATGTGGTATGTACGTCATCATGCGATTGTTACAGAAACAGAAACGACCGTTCTGGCACACGCGTCAGTAAATTTTTTGCCAGCGCAAGTAGTTAAAAACACGTGTGTGTATTTAAAAAATATATATGTGTATGTTCATTGTATGACCTCAGACAAAAAAAAAAGGAAAAGACAATTTTAAGGAGATTTGCCATTTTTTCTCAAATTCTACTGATATTTTAATATTTCTCAAAAATAATTGATAAATGGTTAATAAGTTAGGAATATTCTAAATTTATAGTTATTCATTCAGGGGTACTTAAAAAGTAATAGATTGTGAAGATTTTAATGGGGAAATATATACATTTTAAAACTGATATTTTTTTGTCACATTATTTGCATATTTTATCAAATTCAGTAAATGTTGTTGAAATTTTCAATATTTTTTTACTTCAGATACTATCTCATCAACTCAAGAAGAAATTGAATTCAGTCGACTTACAACCTCCGAACCCTCTCCTTCTGAACCTACTGAGATTTCTAGTTTGACAGGCTTAGCTAAAAAAGCTGCTTTTGACTAATTCAAGAAAGAGACAGGAACTAGCAATTTTTGCATGTTCTTAAAATTAGCAGTATTTGCCGTGGCATTTTAATCCTTGATTATTCTAGGATTATTTTCAAAAGTTGTTTTAGCTCTTTTAGATTTCATACAGTTCTTTTTTTCATTTGTTACTGTTCTTATTTATTTACTTTCATTCAAAGAGTTGGTACTCAAACTCTGAATTAAGAGTTATGTGTTCTTAATTCAAAGTATTTTTGCTAAAATGGCTTATTAATTTGGATATTTTAACAAAATGGAGTTTTTATTTATTTTTAAATTCAAGCATTCAATATATAAACATAATAATTTGCTAGATTTTATTTGAAATGTTTAAGATGTGTTTATTTTTTTTACATAATGATTGTTAGCATTGAAAAGAAAGGTCAGCATTTTGTTTTTATCATTGTTGTTCTTGATTATAAAATGTAGGAAATTTTGTTGCATTTTTTGTTCCTTTTTTCAAACTTACGTTTCCTTATTCAAAATTACATTTACATTTTTAAAATTTTTATAATTGAGAGGAAGAAAGACTGACTCCACAAGCTGTTATGTTATATTTTTCCATTTACATCATTTGCTGGATAATCTATTTTGTATTGGTATCTTAAATATATTGGGAATTTCATAAAATAATATGTCGGTATTTGAAAATTGGAGCAATTGGTAATATTCTTTGAACTTGTAATTCAGAAGTATAATATGACATCTTTTAGAGAAAATTCTGAAAATCATGTTCTTTTTTCTGAATCTCAAGTCTTGAAAAACTTGAAACAGTTTGAAGTTTTTATTCTCCTGATTTGTTCCACTTTCATATTGTATAAATTCTATGTGTATATACTTATATAAACTCTTTCAAAAAATTTAAAAGGGAATTTTTAAAATAAAATTTTAGATCCCTCTGATTTTAAAATTTTATGTAACTAGGTGTTTTAAATGTTTTAGAAAATCATTTATTAATAGTCAAGAAAAGTATGCACGGGAAAAAAGAGAATGTTTGTAGCTATTTTTATGATATTTTGTTAATGTATATTTTTGTTTCTTTTGGGGGCAAAAAATTAATTAGATTAAGTTTTTGAAATAGTTTTTGGGGGGGGGGGGACAAAGTTCTATTTTACCTCTTTGTGATATATATTTATATATAAAGTTAACTAAAAAATTTTATAGTTGAATGATTTGAAGATTGTTCGCCAATCCATTAATTTTGTTTTATTTTTTATCTCATTTTTATTTCTGACTTTGTAATTCAGATTTAAACACTTTCTATGTTATAAAATATTGTTCCTTAATGTATTATACATAAATCTGTTTCCAATTTTGTGCAGCTTGCAAATTCATCTTGCTATAAATGTACTTATTGAAAATAATGAAAACTGATATAGTTTATCTATCTCATATATACTTAACATCTATATAGTTATTCTGCACTTACTTCATTGACTTTTAAGCTGTTTTTTTTAAAGTAGTCAGCTAAATTAAATCTTAATTTAAATTAATATATTTGCTGTCACTTGTACAATTTAAAAAGCTCCTGTAAGATTTTTAACTCATAATTCTGTATTTTTATGTACAGAATAATTGGCCATTTAAATGAACTTTCCACACTTTATAAAAATTTCTAGTTATTTACCTTTTGCATTAGTCTGCTTTTTTATGTAGTAATTAGGTAAAGTGTAGTTGCGTGTTGTCATAAAAATGTATCAAAAAGCCATTGAATATCAGTATAAGCGCACAAGCTTTTTGATGTTATGTATTAAATATTTTATAGGTGCTTTTTGTAGTATAATTTTCCTAGTAATGAAATTTAAGGGTATACTTTAGGAATCCTAGGGGACCATTAATGCATTTAAATGTTAAATATCCCTCATCTACCACTACTACTTATTAGTTAGTGTTTAGGTAACTTGTTTTAGTATTGAATATTAAAAATGTTATCCTATCATCTTGCTAGATGTACGTTAGAGGTTAGTGTTGTTAATATGAAAACTTTTCCTTTTGTGCAGCTATTTTTTATGTCTTATTGTGCATGTGGTATTTTGTAAAATTTCAACAAAAAAAAATTTTAAATGTTACATTTATGCCCTTTTTTTTGTTTTGAAATAACATCAGATAATTAATTTTTTTAAAAAAATGATCAGTTGTATTATAATCATGTAGGCTTGAATATATCTATATTTTTTTAATGAAATGTTTTGGTTTATGCTGATAAAATTTGTGTTTTTTTAATTGCATTTCCTCTGCCATTTTTATAACATCAATTAAAGAACTTTGACTTTTAATTTTTTTTTATTGTATAAAGACATGTGTTTTTATTAATTACTAATTGTTTATTATGCATTCAAATAATTTTTAATATAAAGCATTTTTTTTCAATTGAAACTTTAATCAAATTTTTAAAAGTAATGTTCTGAAATTCATTTATTTTATCGGTAATTATTTATCCAATGTGATTTTGCAATCTTTTTTGTTGTTAATCTTTGTGTTTGAATTTAAATGATTTTTATTCAGTGTAAATCACACTTACTATCTATTTATCATATTTATATTTTACTTTTTGTGTAATTCATTGCCATTTTTATATTATTGTTTTGTAAAAATAATTTAGACAGTAAAATACTTCAGATGCCTTTTTTTAAGATTTGTTTGTAAAGAATTCAATATATATATATAACAGTAATATTTTTTATGTATTTTTTTAGATAATAAAATGTAATTGTATAATTACCCTGTAAGAATTTTTATTGTAGTCTAATATCTTTGTTGTATTGATAAAAATTATGTACTTGCAAATTTTTTTTCAGTTCGAGCAATTTATTAAAAACAATTCCAAAATTGTCTTATTTTAATTAAGTATGCTCTGTTTTATGAATTTCAGATTTATTAATATTGTTATGAGTATATTCAAACGTGCATAATCCTGGATGGATTTGTTTTTAATTTTTTCATGAAAGAATTTTACTATGAATTTCCTAGAATTTCTTCTCATATTAAGAACTTTGAAGATTGGATTAATTCTTTTCTTCCCATGAGTCAATTTTTTAAAAATAAAAGTCTGTAAGTTTCAACTTTTTGAAATGTATGTATAAGCAGAAATAGTATTTTTAAATAGTCATCATAAAATGTCATTGAGAAAACTATTTTGTTATTGTGTCCAATTAAGTTATGCAGCCCTTTCAATGTATCATATTAAAAATATTGAATGAGACTTTTATTTTATATTGTATAAAAAATAAAAGTATTATTGATTTCTATATGGTATAATCAAACATTTTTCTTATAATTATAAATTATACTGTTATTAAATCAATGTTTGGAATAATATTTATAATTTGTTTTCAGTAATATGTTAAAGTAATTTTTGGCTTATATATATCTAACAAAAATATGTGCAAAGTTTATTTTATATTAATTGACTACTTTTACTGGAAAAGGAATATTATTATGAAAAGAAATGGATTTTGTTATGAAAATATTCACACTTTTTATTTATATATGACTGTTTATACAATTTATTTTTTTAAATAAAGATCATCTTATCTGATTATAATTTGTTTTACAAACCTTTTATATAATACAAAGAATTTTTTAAGGGTTTTGAAGTATTTTCAGAAACTAATTTTGAGTTTGAGTAAATATTTTGTTTTGTGCAATTTATTTTTTACAACTTAAAATTTTTTTTCCTGTTGATACATTTTGTAATTTATTGTAATCATGAATATAGTTTGTCCTTTCGGTGATCTCTTTAAGTTAATGCAATTCTTATTTTTATAAAGGTTAATCCAAATTACTGATTAGTTCACTGATTGTATTGTTTTGTTTTGCTAGTTTGGTTGTAAAAGGTCTCGCACAATTGTATCAATAAAATTTATGTAAGGTATTACTTCATTTTTCTTAAAAAAAGAAATATTAATATCTGATTTTTATATAATCCTGTTTTTGAGTTTCAGCACAACTTAAAGAAATGGAAAATTTATCACTTTAAAGTCCTCTCCATTCCCTCCTTAAAAAAATTATATCTCCTTAGTAAGTCTTAAAAAGGAGGGGAAAATACATTAAAATTTTAATATGTCTATTAAATTTTTTAGTAAGAATAATTTAATGATATGTTGCATATCTAAATTGTTCTTTTCATTTCAAATTATTGTTCATAGAATTTTATTCAGCTTTCATGGTCTTCCCTTTATTAATTTGAAACCAATATTTAAATAAATGGCTTCATTGTTGAAAAATCTATGTAAAAAGTGTCTTCCTTATTTTACAAATCATGAATTGTTGCCATATTTTAGGTGAAAAGTTGTTGCCAAATGTTAAAATCTCAGTGTGTCAAAATTTTATTTTGTTACTTTTATGTTTTGTTGGTGACGGCATTTTCCTTGCTAATAATTGTTTTTATCTTTTAAGTAGATAAAAAAGTTGCTGTAAAAATGGCAATTTTGCATGTGATTGGTAATTAGTTTGATGCTTATATATTTAGAATGTTTTATAGTTAGATGCTTTAAAATGTATCAAAATATAAATTTTTTATAGGATCTAGCTTAAATAATCCTGTAAAAATCTGAAAATTGCTGTAGTAAATTTGTAACATTATAGGATAATAAACAATTTTTATCTTTTATGTGTGGATTATTTTGTAAAATCTGTTAAACTTATTATTGTAATGCTTTTAGATTATAAACATAAAAACTTACATAGTATCATGAACAGTTTAAATGTTATATTTTATAGAAATTATTTCTCATTAACAATTAACTTTTGTTAAAGCGTAAAATTAGGGCATAGAGATTTTTGGATGCGAAAATTTGCGAAATATTTTTTAAATTAGTCAGGGTAAGAATGAGGCAAAAACACAGAATATCTTATTTGAATGAATACTTTGATTTGAAATTTTAATTCTCATGATTTGGTCTTATCTAAGATAAGTCTTATGGACTAATGATGACTTTTTCACTTTAAATTTGGACAATGATGTACTGATGTTTCAGGATTCACTTTTCAAATTTTTGCCAGCGATGTAAGAATTTTAGGGTTGGGTTATGGCTATGGTTCTGAATTATAAGAGTTTGTTTGAGGTAGTTTATTTAACAGGAGAAAAAGTTAAGATAGACTATAGTTTTAAGTTTTTTTAAAAATATTCCGTTCATGTTCATATATATAAACCATTATATTTTGTACCCATATTTATTTGATTTGTTTTTTGATGTTCAGTGTTATTGGTAACAGATCTGAACTAATAGTTCATGCATTAAACCCCAAAAAAGAAATGGTCTTGTTTTTTTTTTTCTCTTCTCTTGCAAATTTGATACATCTTGTACTTTCATGTTTATGAAGCAGTTATGAGTATTCCATTATAAAGACAAAATAAATTTTAAAAGATTTTTCAAGACTAGTTCTTTTTTTTAGCACAATGAAATACAGTAACCTTATGGTAATATAAAACTTGAGATTGATAAATTTTGAAAATTTTATTGGAAAATATTCATTTGACCGTGATGTGGAGTAATGAAAGTAACTACACAATAAAAAGAGAACTAGCCCATTGGCATGGCTAATGATGGAAGATCATGTACCATCATCTGATTGTAGTTTCAAAATTATGAAATCTCTGTTGGGCAACTTTAGTGCCATTTTAATTTAAATATAAACAGAATTGCAAATCAATAACAATCACACTAAGGTTCAAAATTTGTTTCTTGCAAAATGTAGTAAGTTATTTGATAATTTGTCCATATCTCATTAATTGCTTAGGGGATATTCTGAGGAAATTTTAAAGGCATGCAATTTTGTTACTTTTTAAAGCCTTTCACATGCCTGAATTCTTGGAGTATTTTTAAAATATCATAGAAATGAAATATTAATGTGAAATAATCAAGAGCTAAGTAAATAGGAAATTTTCTTTTGATATATCTTTATTTTTATACAAATTATATACAATGCATATGTATACATTAGTTTGAGGTATTTATACTTTCTCTCGCATCAATCATTTCTTATTTATACAATCATATTTACAAAAGTAAATAATTTTCAAAAAAATGTACAGTTTAATTTTAAAAATCTAAGAGCATTTTAATATTTTATTCATGTTATTTTACTTTGCAAAATGAAAGAATTTTGAAATGCCAATTTATTTGTTTCTGATAAACACTATTAAATATTCAGATTATGGTGAAACATTTATTTATAAGTAGTATCTAATATTCCTTTATTTTCTAAGGTGTTCAAACATAGTTTGAAATCAATTTATTAGTTGTCGAATGATGTTTCGCATTCCGAATTGTGTGCAAGGTTATTTTTCAAATTAAATTTAAAAGATCTCGGTATCGAAATGCAGACAATATTCCAATCTGGTACCATCTGAAAATTATACAAAATTTCAAAATGAATTATACTCATTTATCTGGATTAAATACCCATGTAAGATAAAATCCTGAAGTTCATTGGTATTTTCACTAACAAAAAATATTTTTTAAGAAACTTCAGCTTGCATTTGTTTTCCTTCTTCTTGAAGTCTGAAAAAATAATGAAGAATGAACATTAATGCTCTTGTAAGAAATTAAATACAATATATGAAATCATTAACATAAAGTTCATATTAGCAGTGGTGCACCACAATTTTTTCTTTGCTAAAAATAATAAAAATTACAATTCACAATTTTCTCTCATGAAAACTACGGACTTGGCCCAGGGTTGAACCCGCACACTTGGGCATATGAGGTCAGCACCAAATCAACTACGCCACTCAGCCGGCTTGCCTGTTAAAGTTGAATTAAGGATCAAAGTCGATTTCTCGCCAAACATCTGAGCCCAGTGTAGCCGAGGGATCATGACCAGTGTTGTTTCTGTCGAATCGTGAATTTGATTCCTGGTGATGCTAAAGATCAGCTTTGTAGTGGGGCTGATGCATGTTAAATTTGTCAGAGTTCGCATGTAAGCGTGGTGCAGAAACGAGAGTGCAATCCCAGTTGAGGTGTCGTAATCATCACAGGGTTGAGCATTATAAAGTCCGTCGCCAATAGTCCATGTGGCTTCAGAGTGCGACGTTAATAATCAATCCACCAAACATCTGCCTCATGGACTAATGAAGACGGGTTTTAGAGAAATGGAATTATAGCCAAGTGATCATGGTCACGAACTCGTGGTCGGAGTTGTTGAATCTTGTCTTCGAGTCCTGGCGCTGATGCACGTTAAATTGGATGTGGCTCAAAGACCTCTCTTAGTCGTGGTGGAAAAGTTTGCAGAATGGTGCCAGCTTAGGTGTTGTCCTCATCATGTAAGCCGAACGTCACCAATGTTCAAAATTAGGAAGTCTGTCCAATAGACCTAGTGTAGCTCTAGAATGCGATATTAATATTTGAAAAAAATCAAATCCAGTCGCATTATATTAGGATTTTGAAACCCCCTCCCTACCCATTATTCTGCGTGACGTGTGGAATTGGAACTCAGCTCATTCACATTTCTGGCAACAAACATCGAAATTCCCCCCGCACCGTACAGAAAACAGGTACAAGGAAGTATTGTGAAGGATTTAATTTTAGAGCATACTTACAAAAATTAGAATTTGTTGTCACTTAAAAAAATGTGGTCTTTCTCTTGATTTTTAAAAATAAAAGCCTTACTTTTATACATTCAAAAGAAAATTTAAGTATTTCTTATGTTCAATATATATATATAAACTCTTTCTAAAAAATAAATTTTTACGTTATGGATCGTCTTTTAAATGTAGGAAGCTTACTGATCTTTCTCACCCTATACTTTTTTGGATTTTTTTTCAGATACTTAAGGTCCCTCCCATGCATTTACTAGTAATAAAAAAAAAACTTCCTTGACCCGCAAACGATCTTTCTTGCCACAATACTATTTTTGGAGAGAAGCAGAGCCCGAAATTTTCTCAATATAAGGGTTGTCGAAATGAAAAATGGTCAGATGTGAGTGCAGCTATAGCAGAGCCACCAAACAGGGACACTAAAGGCGGTAGGAAATGTACACTGCACACGATGTTTAACAGTGAAATCTGTTAGTGGTAGAAGAAATAAATTGAAAGTAGTCTTGCATTTTAAGGATGCGTCCAGATCGGAACAAAGTGCGGTAATACGGTTTCTGATTACAGGAGATTAGTTTAATACGGACATCTGTCAATGAATAGTGACAGTTTATGACGAACACTATTTGGGTCGAACGTCTTGGAACAGTTGGTGCAAAAGTTTTCGAGAAGCGCAGTAATGATATCGGATCTCCATGAAAATGTCCGTCCACACGTATTTCGTGAAACCGAGGCAACTTTTAAAAAAATCTGTTGGGAAATGTTAGAACACCCACCGTAGATTCCGGATTTGTCACCCTCTGACTTTTAGGCCTTTAAGCCACTTAATACAGGATTAAGTTTCTATTTGGACGATGAAGGGAAGGAAGCTGGGCAGGACTTCCTCAAGAATCAGCCACGTTTTTACTAAAGCGAAGACATAGATGTTGTAAATTAAATGATAAATGAATAGATGGCGCTGTGCAAGTCATCTGAGAAATATACTTTGTTTAGCTTGTAGAGTCAGATTTATGTAACGTTCTTTGTCCTGTATGCATGTCTTCTGTGTTGTTTACGAAATAAACCAAAATGCCTAAAAGAATGAACTGAATCATTGGAAATGACATAAAAATGCATTAGATATAAACGTCTATCAGTCTCAATGAATTAAAGAATCATGAATTATAACAATAGACTTGCAGCCGAAACAATGGGACCTGTGTTACAGCTCCAGAGTAATTTCTTTTGATTTCTAATAAAACCATTCTATTTATTAAACCTGTCCATTTTTTATTTGGGCAACCCTTATACTATACTAAGAGTCAGCACTTTTCGTTAACGTAAATTTTAATTTAATAATTATTTATTTCTGTACTGCAATACAAAATTATATTAAAGCGCTCGAGAAGCTCGAAATCGCATATTATTATTACAATATGATTTCAATCTGTTCTTTAATTGAAAATTTCTTACCCTGGCAATCTATAAGGATTGGGTACCACATCGAAAGGTACAGGTCGATAACTCTTACTGGGTGAGTATGGTTGAACAAAAGCTACTTGGAAACTAGGGGCTGCCGAAGAAGGCCTATACCCGAATTCTTTGTTGGCGGGCACTCCATTCTTGGCATGATTCTTGGCGCTGGAGGAATCTGAATACGAGTAAGAAGACGTGGAAGACGATTCTGAGCAAGTGGAGGGGCTGCTTTCGCGGTGGCTGTAGGACGAGTCTCGACTGCCGGCTTCACCTCTCCTGAAATGGGAATGGACAGACATGAAGGAATTCGTATTAAACAATAAATCTGCATAACCAAGAAAAGAAATCAAGCAATTAGAGTGGTATTTGAAATATTAAATGTGCAAAATGATTGCAATCCTATAGTCAAGATGAAATCATGTTCAAATTAAAATAGTTATTTATTTAATGCCGTTCTTAAGATTTCAAGTAAAATTCTTGTTTCGCAGAGTGCTTGTGTGACAGAGGTCAGTGATCTTTTTTGAATCAGGGTTAAATAAAAATAGGTAATTGTGATGATAGATTATTAATAGTTCATCCCCCCCCCTAAATATTAAGTGAAACTCTACAATGATCTACAACAGGGGTCAGCAATCTTGAAGCTGTGGTGTGCCAAACTAATGCACTAATATGATTCAGGGTGCCACTCAGCAGAAAATATTTGACAAACCGAACGAAAGGAAAGAATGCTTGAGGTGCAGAGAGAAGAGACAGGGTGGTTTAGCTTAATCTGTTAACTTTGTTAAGTGGAGTAGAGTGCCACACTGAAAAATAGTATTGCGTGCCATAGGTTGCTGAAGCCTAATATACACGTTAACTTTTGGAGGAAACATCATCCCAAGAAGTTTCTTAAGGTATAGAAAAAGATTATACACATAAAATTGCAAGAGTACCAATATTTGGACACGATATATTTTCATCAGTAACTTTATTATAAATGTATATAAATGAATTCATGATTTCATATGAACAGAACATTGAATCTATCATTTTAGATGGTCGATTTTGATTCTTTTCATACACTAGCATAATTAAGAAATTTATTCTGACACGTATATTTTACATATAACTTCTTATTACTACGAATGAAAACTTACTGTGCATTTTTTAGGTGTCTTTCTTCTTTTCTGACGATGTCCATAAGCTGTTTGTAAATGTTGGTCTTCCTCCTCTCTTTTTTAGGAGGGGCGGGAGTTGGAGAAGAACTCACATCTCCGTCATTAGCTGGATCAGATGCAGTCAGGTGACCATCTGGGCTACTCCCAGACTGATTTTTAAGTCCATCCAGTCCCAGTTTCTGCTGTTTCTGCAACCATGTGTCCACCACACCACTCGATTGCACCCACGCGCCGGAGTCGGGGGAGCTCATGACAGATGACAGAGACAGCCGACCTGGAAAAATGTTTCCCAACTGTTGATGACAGTATGAACGACTAGTTGAAAATATTTTGATTGAAAATCATGACTTCTATTTTGATGAACACATGTAAGTTAAAAAGATAAGTTTTCAAGCAGAAAATCTCTACCCTTCTTTCTTGTCACCTTAATTCTTTGGAATGTTCAGATGACATGAACGAATCAGAGTTAGTTCCAGTGGCGTAACGTAGAACATTTGGACCCCCTTTGCAAAGTCAGGTTTTGGGCTCCCAAATTGGATTATACAAAGGGTAGGTACTTGGTGGCACTCAGGCTTTGGGCATCTCTAGAACCCTGCGGGGGTGTACGTTACGCCACAGGTAAGAGTATCTATCTGCGAACTGAAGATTTTGAAGTGCTACGGAGTTTGACACTTTTGTGTATTTAACAACAGCAATATTTAATATTTAACGTGATGCGTTTTATAGAAGCTACAAAACGTTCTTTTTTCACCCCTTTTACGCAATCCGATTCGCTAGGGGAAAAAATTTGATCGCCAACTACAGGATATAAGGACTATTAAAAATAATAGAGACCATTTTGTTGAGAGAATCCAGTATTTTCCTAATTACAGTCAAGAGCTCAGATATTTGTAATACTTAAGGATCTGAAAGTAGACTCTAATTCTAAATGGCAAGTAAGAGTCTCGCATATGGGAGGTAGACAATAATAATGGATATTTTTAATTAATACTATTATAACTTCGTTCTTTATTTAGATCATAAGTACTACATCAAACATATGCTGAATAAATGCGCGAATTATTTTCAACGTATGAATGTTCTAAATTGAAAAAAGGCCATATTTTATGAGGCATAGTAATGCTCAGCAATTAAAATGTCAAGCTTTAGGGAACTTTAGTAGTCGAACGTTACTGTGATTGTTGAGAAGCAGTAAGGACAAATATACTTTAATAAAAAAAGACATCTAATTTTTTCACCATAAGTAGGATTCACAGTGGGAAAAGTTATTGACATTCTCTCTATGTAGCAATATATTAAGATAATGTGTTTCAAGTACCTTTTTTATAATTTGAAAAACTTCGAGATACAAAATATTAACACAAGAAACTGTTTTTTCCTTTTTTCTCTTACATTATATAGCTTAGTATTTATTAATTTAAAATCCTATCTTTTTGTACAAAGTAAGAAAGAGAAAGAAAATTCAAATGTGTGAGGTTATAGTAAAAAATAGTTTGACAATTTTAGCAAACAAGACTTAAATATATCTCAATGTTATCAGTACAACATATTTTACGAAATTTTGAAAGTTATCGTCATAAGCATTGATGAATCTGATTTCTTAAAAAAATATGTACATTTTCAGTGCGTGATGAAAATCTAACAAATACTTCATGACAGGTTCTTTTGGTAAATATATTTAAGGTGTTTACAAATTACACAGGTAAAAGCAGATATTGACAACCTATGTAAGTAAAATGCTAGTGATGAACGTATATGGACTGTAATGAATGTACATGCATGACATGGTGAACTCATAGAGTTAACAAGATTGTAACGTACCTGCAAATGATATTCATAAAAGTGTCTGATGTTTCTTCTTGCATCAGGAATCATCTAGTATGACATTTCTTTTCAAAACAGTCCAGTATGTCATTCGGCAAAAAGTTTCTGAATGAGCTCGTCATCTTGAAATGAAGAGTTCTAGGAAACTGCCATTGATGCAATTTCGAAAACACAAATCCAGTGGTGTTGAATTCGGAAATCATTGTAACCATACACATGGATTAACAAGAATCAGTTTGAACCATTTTTTGTAAAGTATGGTAATGAACATGACAATATTGAATGATTTTTATAACAAATATAAATTATCATGAATCATTTTTAAAGGTTTCTTTTTTAGTCTCTTTTTCCCTGCTTACCAATTTGTAAACACCTTGTTCGTGCATTTTTGTGTAAGTGTGAATAAGAAAGCTTACCTTTAGCCGAAGGGTGCATATTGTTTTTCATTAAAGAATCTTCTAAAAGTGCAGGTGAGCTCTGCCAATGGCTTAAATGCGACGAGTTCATGGCAGATGTAGATGCACCCAGTCCAAAGCGAGATTGTTTCATACCTAATTCAGAAGCTGCTGTTGGTCTTTCAGGACTGAAGAAAGGTGACTGAGATTCTTCTCTTGACTTTGGCTCTGTAAAGTATGCTTCATCATCAAAATCGTCTTCTTCCTCGTCATCAGACTGAAGATGTTTCATTCTTTGTAGTTGTTGTCTGATGGAGATTTTCTCTTTATTTCGTCGTTTTCTCACCTCGTCTTCCAACATCTTTGCTAACTCCAGATCTCGCCTTCTGCTCAAATCGAAATCAGAAGCATTGGGTTTCTTCTTAGAATTTTTTAGGACGAAATTCGATTTTGGAGCGTCTGCAATAGCGTCGAACCTTCTCCTCATGTCATATACTCTGCCTTTAGTCGGAGGAGAGCAGTCACCATTTTTTACAAATCCACCTTTTTCAGGTATGTACATGATCTGACCATCAGTGGAATAAAACGAAAAGTTAGAATTTCCAGAATCGGAAGATTTCATTTGCTTTCTCATGTCATTTGCTTTCGACACGAGTATATCACCGAGAAAATCACCGAAGCTATTTTGAACCATGAGTTCGTACTTTTTCTTGTCAGATAACAGTAAATCTGATGAGTATTGCTTTCCCCTTTTCTGAAGTCCATATTGACCAAAAGTCCAATTAGAATCAGACACTGTGATGTCTTCTTCGCTAAGGTACTTGTTTCGCTTACTTAAAAACCGTTTAAAGTTAGATCCTTGGTTATTGTCATACTCCTGTTCATTTCGCTTTTTCTTAATCTGTTTCCCTTTTGCACTATCATTTAAAAATGCGGGCTGTGTGGGATTCGGTTTGATTTCAGAGCCAATTGGTCTCATGTTTGAAAACATAACAGTTGGGAGAGAAAATCTAGTCGAAATTTCTCCCAAACCTGGTCTTATTCTTGGCACAACTGCCTCCTCACTGTCTTCACTGCTTACATCCGAATCATCAAGCAAATCTTGTCTGGGAGTCCAATGACTATCGCTCATGCTGCTGTGCTTGTAACCGTCATCGTACCTGTCGTAGTCTCTATCTGATGTTCTTCGGGGTCTATCATCAATTCCGTTTCGATGCGGAGGACCTCGTTTGTAGGGTATCAGTGATTCGGGACCATCGTCACTCGTGGAATGGTTGCTACTTCCCAAACCATCTGAACCAAGAGCTTGCCATGCTTCTGAAGGAGAAAACTTTGGCACATCTGGAGGTTTCCGGGGTAGAACAGGTCTTAACCTGGAAAGAAGTCAAATGAATATAATATCCTTACATTTTCTATCTAAAACAACCATAAGTAATACTGTCAAAAAATAATCTGAATCAATGCATATAAGCATTGATGTATTAAAAAATGTCTACGAAAACTTATTCTTATCATACCTTATAAGCATAATTTTTCAATTTTTTAAAGGTAAACGTTTTAAAACTACTTTGCTTTTTATGGGGGGTAAATTATGATATTGATGGTCATTTTTGTTGTATTGAAAGCATATATTTGAATTAAGAAACGTTACAAAACTATTCAATAGAATAAATTTAATGTAGGTAACTCTGCTTACCCATATACAAAATTAAATGTCAGGGGGGGGGGGAGCTGCCTTTGGTTATGATTTGTTTGCTCCACTAAACAGAATTAATATCAAAATTGGCTTTATTTTGTACGAAACAATTATTCCATTGTCATTAATTGTGCTGCATTTTTATCTTTATTTTTACACGTTATATTACCAGAAAACATTTCATAGGTTGTTTGAAAAAATAATGAAATCTGAATTAACTTTCATTAATTTGTAGCTCTCCGGATTATTTGAGACTATAATCCGACATTGAATTATCTTTATTTTTTAAGGTATAATAAAGTTATATAGATAAATAATTAAAAGAAAATACTTCAATTATACATGTATAGCTTTTCGATGGTCATATTAAAATGATGCATGTATTAGATTTCATGTCTTTAAAATCTGAGAGTTAACATTCACGATTTATTAGAGCAGTCCATATTTTTTCTGTAACAATAAGAAAGCTTTATAAAAAAAAATAAGAAAATATATTATTATAGGTAAAATTCTGCCGTACCTGACATCTATGTCAGACTCTGCATCCTGTTTGTGAAATAAGCTCTTTGACAAGTGATCCCATTCTTTTTCTGCTTTCTGTTGTGGTGTGGGTGTGCTGCTCCCGCTGGAAAGCTTGAAGCGACGCCTTGCTGGAGAGAATCTTTGAAGAGAAGGAACAATTTCATCAACGGCTGTGTTTTCATGAATCTGTAGCTCTCCAGATTCCTTACGACTACAATCTGATTTTGAAACTCCTTCGGAATTGGATTTCTTATCCTTGAGTTTTTCCGAAAGATCTGTCTTCGAATTGGCCTTGAAAACTGTTGGATCTGCGAAGTAAAATTTTGGTTTAGAATTAGATTCATTTGTTTTGGAACCAGGTTTGGGGAGATTGGAGGACTTTTGAGATGCTTCTTCAGAAGGTGAATTCTCCTGTTGGCGACTTTGGGCAATCTTCTTTGTGACTGCTTGGATTTCCTTTTGAAATGGATCAGGCCTCTGAGGAAGATAAGAGGGCAGCTTGCTTTGACTGTCTGAAATTTTTTTGCTGTCGAATACAGTTGTCCTTGAAGTGGAAGGTTCTTCCTCTTCGTCTATTCGAATATCTCCTGTACTTCGACAGTTCCTCCACTTTTCCAGGGGATGAATCTATTGTAGTAGATAAATGATTAGATTATTTATTGGAGAAAATTACGATTGTTCCATGTAAGAAAATGTTTACGAGTGTCATTTGCATATAAATAACGCTCTAAGATAAAAGTATTAGAAAAGAATCAAACCAAACCTTTTTCTCATACGTCATTCTGTTCACTTGACTTTCGACAGCTCTTGTTATGTGTGGAGATTTTGTAGGCGTTTCATCTTGGGATCGAGATGGCATTTCTTTATTTGTCCTAGAGGATGACGTTGGAGAACCAATCTTCGTTCTGGTAGTAACGCCAGAATTGGGCATTGGTGGCGGAGGCGGTGGATGAACTACAATAGCAGGTGGTTGAGGTGCCCTTGGTTTATTAATACATTTACAAGCTAATCCATTGGGGGGTTTCCGTTCCCTGCTTTCTTCTTGAGCATATAAACTTTGTGGTCTTCTAGGAAAACTGTTGCCAGGAGGTGGTGGATCAGGAGCACGAGATTTCTTTTTGTACTTCAATTTACTTGCCCGACCAGCTGCACCCCCATTGCAACTTCGTCGGTTGGTGTAACCTTCTGACATATCATCGTTTGCGTATCCACAAGGACTTGGCCGACGAGCAATGTTGGGATCGCTGTGAAACAATCGATGATTTCGTAAGTTGAGGTGATGATAACAATCGTTTTCTTTCTCAATCATCTCAGAGCGTCTTCTCAAGATACCCATCACTTCCGAGTCAACATGTTCATCTTTATCACCACTGTCTCGCCGCTGTCCTCGAATGGTACCAGCCGTCTGTAGGATGCTGCCGTTGTCTGTGCTGCGAAGTCGCTGACCGGCAACGGGTTTGGGAAGGACTCTATTCTGGGGATGGACATATTTGGGTACACCACCTCTGTGGTCAGGATGGTAGCCATTCCGAATGGGATAATCAGATGACTGAAATCTTGGGGGTCCAAGGACGATGGAATGGGAACTTCCGTTCCCCATTTCGGCATCGGATTCTATGAACTCAGATGAGGATGCCTTGGTGAATCCTTGGAGTTCCGAGCATATTTCTAAAAAATATAAAATAAATTAATTAATTGATTAATTATTATACTTAAAATGTGCGTTTTACCTTTTATTTATTGCTACTGAATGAGGGTTCGGATGAAAATATGACAAACACGTATATATATATTCATATGCATATCTTTAAAGAGAAAACATAGAAGTGTGAAAGAATGAGAGAGGGAGTTAGTAAACAACTAAGTGAAGGTTTTCAGCAAGCATGTATTTGAATTGAATCTTTTAATGTTATTTCAAAAGAAAAAGAAAAGAACAAGTAACGAAATATATATAGTATTGAGAAAGTACAATGTTCGAATTATGATACATTTTTTGTATCTCAAATATAGCAACCTTTTCCGGAAAATATATATATATATATAACTATATATTCAATATTTGAAACATTGCTAACAAATATCGACTACTTATTTTCAAAAGTAAGAATGTAGGAATGTAGAATGATATTTTTAATACACTTCAGAATTAGGTGTCTTTCTTAAAAGTATACATCACTTTCGGCATACATATACTCATTTTGAAAACAAATATTTATTTCAAGGAATATAACATCAGATAAGTCATACTACATGGTGCGTATAAACATATGCAACAATCTTCTCAAAGAATCTTCTGTCTCTCTGCATTGTTTATAATCTTAACAATAAACTTTAAAAATATTTCATTTCTTCATTTAAGGCATTTTGTTTTATTGCGGAAACAAATATTCCAATTTCTTGTTCCGTATCTGTCCGTTATCTCATTATATTGATAAAACAACTTTACATTTTTTAATATGTTAAAATATTAACCTGTTATTATCTGATAAAAACAACTCACGATTAAAAAAATTGGTGATATCTCACTCTGAGGTTTAAAATAAAGAATGTTTTGTGAAATTTGATAAAAAAAATAATGAGATTAATATACTTTTTAATATATTTCATAAGACCTTATTTTTTTTTAAAAAATCGAAAAATTAAAAATATTTACGGTTTATTTTTTAATTGCCTGTTAAAGAATGTAAACACAAGTATATATAATACAATAGCGAGAAATGTGGGCTTAGATCGTTTATAAAGACGAATCCCATTTTAAAAACTCGTATTTTTCAAACAAAAGTGGTCAAAATAATTACAGGAAAAACATTTTTTGAGTTATCAGATTCAGAAAATATATAAACAATTTTTCCCTTTGCACATGAAATCCATCGAACAAGTAATATAAAAAAAAATAAGTAACTTCTTACTTAGGTCAACAAAGAAAAATTATATATATATATATATATATAGCAGTAAATAATTCAAAAGAAGACTAATAAATCCCAATATATATATATATATTAGTTACTTTTTATTAAATACAATAAATATATAAATATGTATATACATATGTCAGAATCACACTATTAAGTGGCAAAATAGAAAGCGATTTTCCTTGCAATTTTCTATTTTCCTTTCTATATATGGTGTTGGACTATTATTTTTGTTTGTTACTATTTATTCATTAATTAAATTTAATTATTCCAATAAATTAGTATAATAAAAAAAATCACATGCTCAGAAATTAAGCCATCCCAGGAGAGATTCAAACCCACGATCTTTGTATTAGAAGTCCAACGCGTTATCCATTGCGTTACAGGGACACAACGAACAATTTTCCTTTTTATATGGTGTTGGACTATTATTTTTATTTTTTACTATTTACTCATTGATTAAATAGAATTAATTAATTAATATTTGAAAAAACTGTACTAACATCAAGTGTCATCCACTACAAGTTTAAAAAAATGTATTTGAACTTAAATGGATGAATAGAAAGTATTTTATTAACAATCGAAGATTTGAACAAGATATATACATATATATATATGTGTGGCCGCGGTAGCCAAGTGGTCTAGGCATTGGATCGTGGCTAGCGTGTCATGAGTTCGATCCCAGTACCACTGAAGACCCGCCGTGTAGGGGAGAGATGCACGTTAAATCTGTCGAGAGCTCAAACGTCCTCCCATTGGTGTGGTGTGGTAGTTAGGAGAGAGGTTGCCAGCTCAGGTGTCGTTCGCGTCACTTGACCATGGTTCAAAATTACGCGGACCGTCCCCAAAAGCCCTCGTGTAGCTGAGGAATAGAAAAAATGAGCAAGTTTTTGTACTACTAGATATTTTAGTTATTCCAAAATAATTATTCGACTTTTTATTCCTAAGTATAGTTAGTACTTCTTCCGTAACGTATCTTTTTTAAGAAAAATTTATCGATATTTTTGTAACGCAATGTTTTGAACGCAATAAGCATTCTATTTTCAAAGTCAAGGTTATCGGTTTTTCGATCTGAAATGTCTGATATAGGAACAGCAATAACTATTTGAGTACCTAGCGTGATTCTTCTAATAGGGAAGTAGAAATGAAATTTTATTTTTAGAGGTATCCTCCGAATTCACAGCATGAAAAACGTTAATTAGTGGTTTACTAGAGCTTATAAAATGCAATTTTGAACCTTTTATACTTCTTGCGTAAAATGAACCAAATATTTTTATGTACAGGTATGTATTAGCTATTTAATGGAAATTAAAGAGTATTGGTATAAGCGATTCGCCGTTATGGAATAATCGAATACATATGCATGCTACATATTCTGTTTTCGTTGTTGATGTGTAGCGAAAAGGTGTAACTCTTCCGGTTGCACTTATTGTGGATGACGTCGTGCACCAGTGAACCGATGTGACACGTCACAAAACCAACAGAAATCGCACACCTTTTGCGAAAACGGAAGGAACTCGGTCTGTTAAGAAGGATGTCATACAAATCGATAGGAAACAATGATGGGCTTAGCTTAGGTTTACAGTATCATTCGTTTCAACGATTACTTAGGAAAAAAAGCGTCACCCTCAAAACTAACAGAAAAACATATATGGGCGATTCCATTCTGCATTATTTTACAGGAAAGCTGATAATTCATATATATCTTCCATTTTTCGGATGGATAATTAGTTTAGTTCATTCACTAAACTTTGTTAAAATTATAGTAATAAATTACTAAATGAAATAATCACGCTGAATAAATCAGAAGGCATGTTTTTAACATAGTTATTTACAAAAACAAGACGTTGATTTTTGTTTATTTTACAGATTTTGCACACAGTATTTCGATCATAATCTAATATTGTAATATAAAAAACTAAATACTAAGAAGTAATATAAAAAAATTAAGTTAATTCCTACTCAGGTCAATAAAGAAATTTTTTATTTTAGTTACTTTTTTATTAAATAGCTACAATTAATATAAATATGTTTATACATATGACAGAATCACACTATATTAAATGACAAAATAGAAAGGAGATTTTCCTTACAATTTTCCATTTTCCTTTCTATATAAGGTGTTGGGCTATTTTTTGTTTGTTACTTTTATTTATTAACTATATTTAATTATTCTAATAAAATAGTACAGTAAAAAATAAATCACATTCTCAGAAATTTGGCCACTTCAGGTGGGTTTCGAACTCACGACCTTTGAATTAGAAGCCCAAAGCGCCATCCATTGCGCTACTGGGACACAACGAACCATTTTCCTTTCGATATATACTGTTGGGCTATTATTTTTGTTTGTTACTATTTATTCATTTTTCGATTTAATTACAGTATTAATATTTGAAAAAACTGAATTCGAAAAAATGAACATCAAGTGCCATCCACAAGTTTTAAAAAAAAATGTATTTGAACTTGAATGTGTGTGCGTGTGTGTGCGGATGATTATCAAGTATTTTATTAACGATTGAAAATTCGAACAAGGTATATATATATATACATATAGGATGAGTGTGTGAACTAATAGTAGGAATTGAAAAAAATCGTTATATATATATATATATATATATATATATATATATGTTTTAGGGGGGAAAATGGAATTGTGAAACAAAAAATAAAACGTGCAGGAAAAATGGAAACTGGGCACAACGTTGTTGTTGTACCAAATGATAACGTATTTTTTGTTTCTTTTCCTAACTGGCCATGTCATGAAGTATTTGATACTCATATAAATGTATTAACTCATTTTTCATAAGCGCAAGCAAAGAAGATAAGATACAGAATTCATAAATTAATAAAAATCTTTTCAAATTTGATCAAACTTTAATAGTCGACTTTCTGTACTTTGAAGCTGAACATGCGATATTAATTCTAATTTGTCTTTCAGTTAAATTTTTATCAATTGAAACTTTTATGTTATCTTTGAAGTTTTTCAGCTCAAGAATGAATAAAAGTGAGATGTGGAATGTTACAAGTTATGTAATAACTGAGGAATATGTTGTTTCAGTGAAATACTTAATTTTCCGGAATAATTTTTTTCTAGAAAGATTAACAACAAACTATGCTTTCGTTGTTTATTAATGACTTTTCACGTATACTTATTTTTACAATAAGTGTCCAAATAAAAAATCCAGTTGATAACAACAAACAAATAAATATTAGAAGATTTTGCGATTTAAAAAACTTGTGTAATTGAGATCAAAATAATATTTTTATTTTAAATTTTAACCACAATTTATCTGGAAATAAGATAGTCTTTAAAACATGTGTATTAAATAATATATAAAATAATTTTTTTTTTTAAAAAAGTTAAGTATAATTTATAGTAATGAAGCAGTAAATGAATATTCAATCTTAACACATTTTTTAGATAGAAACCGTAGGAAATTCAGAATAATTTGAATGTTGAATAATAAAACAGGAGGTATTGTATTTAAAAGTGTATCTAGAATTTCCGAGAAGAATGAACAATTATAATATGTTTCACTTTAAATAGAATCATGATATTTAAAATGCTAAATTACCAATCGCTTCAATAAACTCGGAATCAAAAATTTATAAAACTTATAATCCCTTCTAATATAAATTGCATTTTTTTAAAAAATTTACATTAAATTTTATATGCAGAAAACTTGAAGTTCTTAAAAAGATGTAAAAAGTAATTTTTATTAAAAAATTTCTCCTTAAATTTCTTAAACCAAATTGTAGTTCCGATTTATGAAGAATTTTACATCATTAAAAAATAACACCTTGATATATGAACGATTAAAAATTTCAGTATGAATAAATATTCTAAGAAAATCGAACAACTAAAACAGAATCTTAATGTTATTATTAAAATCAGAAAACGTTTGTTTAATGAAAGTAGAGTTCGTCTGAAAACAAAACTTTGAGTTAAGACCACTCAATTTGAAGAGACTCAAATTGATTAACTCAGAATTTCAGACAAGCAATCAAATAATACTGAGATAATAAAAATAAATAGCTTAAAAAATGCAGGGTTAAAACATTTTTTTGAAAAAACTATTTTCTCAGTGCCTTTAAAATCAATATAAACGCTTATAACATCCAAAATTTTGCACCTAGTTAAATTATTTTAAATAATAAAAAATAAGGACATACCATTCTGATTATTATAAGTCCATGACTTAATCCGTGATCTTAATATCCAGTTATTCGTCAAATGACATGATCCCGTGCTCAGCCACAAATGGCTGTCCCATGTGTGATTGTATTCTGACATATGAAGTACTTTTTGACTGCTGTTTTGCCTCGAAAAAGGTCTGGATTTCAAATAAACAAGCTAACACAAATGTTTTTGAGCACAACAGAGTTGCATGGTAGAGATCTAATTCAGTTATCGTGTTGTTTGTTAAGAAAACGTGAAAATATTTCGGAATCTGTACAACCGGTCTATACTCACATTTGGAAGAGCGGTACTACTCTTTTATCAGAAGTTGAATTATTGGTAGCCATGCCCCTCTTTACCTCTCATAGTTAAGTCTACCTGTCGGATTTTTTTTCCTTGCCAGAGGGCATCTAGAAGTTTCATTGAAGAGTACATTCCTCCACGAAGTTAAAAGTGACTGAATGAGGTTAAAAATAGATTTTATTTGTGCTTTTCGCTTAAATATATATGTTTATAAAAAACTCAATGTAAAGATAATCCGTGGTCTTTGAAAATTAATTACGTGTCTTGATATAATTTAGGCATAATTTTCACGTCTGCATAATGAAGTAAGTATATGTTATACTTTGTTAGTTCTTATGTAATAATTAATTGTTTTTGTCTGAGCTTTGAATAGATAAAAGTTTTCAAGATTGTTTTCTAACTATAAACAAGAGTAAGGGTGAAGTATTTGCTATACTATATTATTTAGACCACTTTATGTATTCCAAATAAGTTCTACTGACCTTTTTGTAATCTTTCAACGTTATTTTTTTCGAATTATCAACAAGTTTAAATCAGATTGTAGGAATCTAGTTAGATCCCAGAAATAATGCAAAATACATTTCTTTATTATTATTCTGCATTGCTAAAATAAATTTTACGTTGTTTACATAAATACTTCATTTAAATGCTGTAGAAGTATGCTTGTCAATGATAGTCGAGACTATTTTAGTTTTGTTTTTGTATTATGAGTATAGGAAATATTTTTTATATTTATTATGCGTAACTTCATATTACTATGCATGTTATCTAGTTCAGTAGCTATTTTTGAAACAAAAGTTTGAGTTTATGCATAAACTATAACAAAGATTAAAAGATATTTCTGTTATTTATAAATCTGAAATTCAGAAGGAATCAATATACTGCTAAATAAATATCTCTCATTATCTTCGGAATTTAAAGCATTATTTAAACTATTAAGTACATCAGAATAAGATAATATCAGAAAGGTCATACCTTAAATTTATTTTATTAATTTTTTTCTGAATTAGCAATTTTTTTAGTATTCTAACACTACATTCTACATTGATCTGAAAAAATGCTATTTATTAAGTAAACTACGGACCAACTCTTGAAATGAATTAGTAATCACTATAATGATAAAATTACAAATAGCTAATTTATTTCTTTTCGGCATTTTTTAAGTGGTATCAAAAGAAGGATAACCGTAAACACGATTCATTAATCCTAATTTTAAAAAATCAGTAAAAAATTCTGATGTAAGTAGAATTTAATAATAAAATTTGCAATTTATACAGATATGCAATGCAAATATATATATGTTTTACTTTCATAATTATTGTTATCGTGTTACCATTGTTTTTATGGTTTGCGAATAATTTTCTTGGAGCAATTTATACATTAATGTGTCAAACTTTTTCTGTTTTCTTCAGTACAAATTCCAAAAATTTCCCAGACCGAGATATTAATTGTACTACTGCTGAAAAACAACATTATATTCATTACCTCCACGAAAAGATTTGTTCTTTAATCCCATTCATAGAGTTTCAAGAGGATGTTTCTGAAATTATATTGATGTTAAAGATACGTAACACTGTACTTATTCACTTAACGATCTCTCTGAATGGAAATCTGTTGTCTATTTGCTTAGCACTCATTGATAATAAGACCCTTTTCTTTTAACTCCATAAAGGCGTCAGAAATAAAAGGGAGAAGTATAGCTTCTTTTTAATGAAGAGAAAAGAAAGAAATATCCTGGCGCTTTGTGTGAGCACCTTCTCATTCAACCATATTTTTACATCTCCATCAAAAGATTCTTTGTAAAGCTCTGACCTCGTCTTTTGCCCTTTTTTTAGACTTCGAAGAGTTTGTTTATTGAAAATATTTGCATTAAGGTCACCGATATTTGTAGTTTCTTCACGTTCATCAAGTTATCTATCTCTCCCTTCGATGAGATAACTATTAAAACAGAAAACTGCATTTAAATCAGAGCTTATTGTCGTAATGCGGTTGCCATTTTCCACATTAATATTCAAATGGATAAACGATGGAGGAAACGGACCGCATCTTATGTAACATCAAGCCTTTAAAATTAAGTGTTTTTGAATTCCATTATTAGTTTTGAGTTTAAAAATACATAATCTGCCTGATTTTGAATTAAAGAACATATCTTGAGAGAACGACACTTACCAATATTGGAAACTTATGTATGAAAAGCGCGAGCACGCACATTCTTGTAACTGCAACTATTTCAATAATTTCAACATTATTAAATCTTAGCTTTAGTAACATTAAAAATATCAATAATAAATTCATTTTAGAAGTAGAAAAATAGACGGACAAGAATATTTTTAATTCAAATTTTTAAAGAAATTTAAGATTCTACAGACAAAAGTCAATGAAGCAACAAAACTAAGTTAGATCCAATAAATAAATTAATGATTAAGTTATGTAAGTTAAGTAATTAATGATGATGTTACTGTATTTTCATTAACAGGCTTTATATTCTCTACATTTTTCATGTAATGTGTTTTGTTGATTTATTTTTGCTGAATTTGTATTTTAAATTTACTATATAATATTTCACGCAGTTCGAAATAGCATCATATTAATTAGTGTTAGTAAAGAACAAAGTACATCCAATGCTAAATAAACTCGAAAAATTAAATACGAAGATGATTGTTTTAATCCAACATATTTATAATTCAAGCAATGCGTTATTCAATGCAAAAGGGTGTTCATTAAATTCCATGAGCTTGCTTATTGCTAAGACTGATAAATCTCTACATTACGACAAAATATAAGAAGTTTTCATTCAGAATTTGTCCGAGTGGTTAGATTATATTTAATAAAATAAAACTATCCATTGCTCATCGTTATAATGTCTTCTAAAATTCGAATGGAATGAATGAGTGAGTGAGTGAATATTAGCGCCGCACTGTTCAGCTACACGAGGGCTTTTGCGACGAGCCTCATAATTTTGAACCGTGGTTAAGTGACGAGGACAACACCTAAGCTGGCACCCCCTCTTTTAACTACCACACCAGCGGTAGGACATTTGAGCTCTCGACATATTTTACGTGCATCGCTTCCCTACACCGCGGTTCTTTAGTTGCACTGGGCTCGAACTCACGATATGCCAGCCACAATCCAATACCTTGACCACTAACTAGGCTACCGCGGCCACAAAATTCTAATGGAACTAAATTTTGAATTCTGCTACTAGGAGTATTGAAGTATTAAAATTTTGGTATTTTCTTTTTCGGCCATTGGTGTTCCCTACATATTATTCAATGCATTTACACGATATGTACTGGATGGATAAATTTTCTTAAGGGGGGATGTCTTCTCATGAGTGAGTGAGTCAAGGGCCCGTATCAATAATACGGGGCACCCCAAGCGACAGGTACCCCAACATGCGTAATTACAGTACGTGCAACCCACATATGTCCTCTAACAAGGATTTCATTTGTATGAAAGGGCCCTGAAGGATTTTTGATACGGGGCCCGTTCAGAACTAGCTACGCCAGTGGAGAGTGCTTATTAACGTCGCAATATAAAACAACACAAGGGCTACGGGAGACGTATTTCGTAATTCTGAACCTCGGTCAATTAACGAGAACGACACCTGAGATGACACCCGGTCAACGATAAGACTTGGAGCAACATATTTAACGTGTATAAGCCCCTTTACACAATAGGTCAAATGTGGCAGAAGGGTACAAATTTATGACACGCCGACCACAAGCTCGTGACCATACCACTAGACTACCGTTGCCACGATATCTTCACGCAATGTTAAAAAATAGAACCCGAAAAATTTCCAATTGAAACACACACACACACGCAACGGACAAACATATATATTATATTCTAACCTTGCTATCCTTCAGAGTGTAGAGCATTTTAGAATTTTTCGATGTAAAATGTGTTCCATATTTCGTCTCCTATGTTGTGATGCCAAATGAGATTTTTGTAAAGTTATATATATTCGAGAAGAAAATTGAGGATTTATCGAATGTTTCTAAATTTTAAAGATGCAGAATAATAATAATAAGATATAAATGTGTTACAACATCATGAATTTATAAGAAAATTGGAACAATTTTCTACCTGAAAATGTGTCCTGAGTTTGGAAGGATTTTTGATTTTAAACGAAGACAGCTTTTACTGAGTATCTATGGGTACAGTCCCATATCTTTGTCTTTCAAAGGATTGCATTCAAAGCTGATATCCATCAACAGTAGGTTCTATTTCCCACCATCGAAATACTGTCCATTAGAAATGGAATTCCGTATACACATTCGAATGAACAAAGACCCATCGAAACACATTCTTTAGTGTATCTTCTCTTCCCATCGCCATATTTTTCCCACTAAAGGGATTAATCAATGACGATCCGCAGAGTGCCAAAATGAATAACGACTCATTTATGCGGACACGAAAGGCCCTTTTGTCTTTCGAAGGTTCATTACTGCCTGCAAGGATGCGATGGCCTCATCCGTTATGTCAGCATTGTGTAAGGTAACTTTTATCTGGAGCCCATTGAGTACAGCGCGCACAAACGACCTTCATTTGTTCTTGCCGAGTTGTCATTGAGGGGTGGGGTCGTGACTATCTCGTGGATCCAGACTCCAGATAGAGAATGGTCATTCCTTCTTTGTATTCTTTGGATAGTGGCCGATGCAGCAGAGAGATATCACACGATAGCAAATAGTTCTGGTCTTCAGATATCTCTCTCTACTGACCCGAAGAAATTGTACACGTGGGGTCCCTGAAATGAAGCGATAATGGATGTTTGCCAACAGTAGTGATCGGTGTTAGTGTTGTAATAATAATTTTTTTTTACTAGTAGTTTTATAAAAATTCAGGTTTGAAGGAAAAGCGAATTTTTTTAAGGATTAAAAAAGATTTTATAAATTGAATAATTTAAAAAATTTAACAAAAAATTGTGTATATTTTGTTATTTGTACACCAGAGATTAGGCTTCCAGGGCCTAATCTGATGATTTGATGATGAGCATATTCATTATATGTAAGTTTAATAGTCATTTTTTTAAGATACTTTTGAAATCGTGAGCCAATAAAAATTGTAATTTTTTGTCGAGTAATGGATTAAAACGTCCAATCATCTTCAATTCAACATGTATCTATTAAGAAGTTTTTTTCTAGTTCTAAACTGAGCCATAAGCCAATCAAAACTACTTGACGAATAAGGACTATGAATAAGTTTTTTTTTTATTATTGTTATGACACCGAATGAAAGATTATAATAACTGGTAAATAAAGCTAAGGAGCACGGGGAGCAAAAACTTCATTTATACTTTTCCTTTCTTTCTTTACAAATAAAATTGGACAAGCATATATGAAATAACTAAGATTTAATACATGATTTTTCCTTTGCAAATTCCATTTTACACTGCTTAGTTAATCATTCAGCGTCTTTGCTTAAAAATTTGGTAAATTATTTGGAAAGATTTAAATTTCATACAGAAGATGTGAAAGGAACGTTCTAATATAAACAGTGAACATAATATTCGTTCTAGTAGACATTCTAATATAATGTTGCTTCAAGTAATCTTTGTTGTTATTAAAAATGATAGACAAATATTAGAAATAAGTATAAATTAATAGAAAATTGCTCTAAATTATTAATAAGAGGTGTTTTTAAAATCATCCTATAATTTATTTTAATATTTTTAGAGGATTTGAATATCTAATTATAAATTTAGGAAAGTAATCGGCAATAAAACGTAAGTGAAGAAATCAATAAATCTTTTTCATGCCATTTTTTGACATTTTCGGGCATTTTTTAGCTCTGTAGCTCCCCAAATAATATGAAGCTATCTATAGCACACTATAATCAAAACTATAACTTGAATATCTTAAAATATTTTGAGGTTATATATAACACACTAATCAAAGCTATAACTTGAATACCTCCAAATATTATGAAGTTATATATAGCACACTAATCAAAACTATAACTTGAATACCCTATTGTGATTTGAGAAACATAAAAAGCAAGCTTCTAAAAGATTCCGACTAGACCTTAAAATATAATGAACCTTTAATTATGTAACATTGATAGTAAAACTCTCGAATTAAGAAAAGGAATTTGAAAGTAATAGACAATAATTTGTTTTATTAGCTTTTATTTTTGGTTTCAAAACTCTTCTACAGAATTATATTCAACAACATTCATCAGAATGATTACAGTTGCTGTCGCGAAAGGCTATCTGAATTTTATGGCCTAGTCTTATTCAGTAATATTGCTAGTTTTTTCGTTGACGGTACAAGTTTATTTTGGGTTATAATGATTGCATTATGTTTTCTGTATTATTTGTGGGAGAAATAAATAAAATAAAGCAAACAGAAAAATAATTGTTTAATGTATTTAAACAGTTATTTATAAATCTTGTGCTGAAAAAATATCTGTGAATGATATAATCTGGGAATTTTTCCTCCCGAAATCTCTCTACTCTATTCTGTAATGCTGTTTAAGTTAATTATCCACAGAAGCAGTAGCTAAAAAGAGTTTTAAAAAATACATTTTTCAATTTATGTTATAAATTAATTCCTTTACACCAACGGAATCTAAAAACACCATTATAGTTTATTAAGGCAAGTATCAACAATTGTATTGTAATTTCTAAGCTTATTTACTTTATACATATTGCATGCACAGCGGATACCAAACCAACATCACTAAATGTTGAAATAATAACAATATAATCCAATTAATATTATCTAATTAATATTTCATTTTAAGTATACATCCTTAACAGGTAAATGACCTTAAATATTTTTTAAACAATTTTCAGTGACATTTCCGTAATTAGACAATTGTATAATATAGTATATATTTTCTGGAAGTACACATGAAGAATCTTGGGGAAAAAATTGAATTTAAAAGAATGAACGAAACACAATCGGAAATGATCTAGTCTCAATTCATGTTTCAAAACAAGGAAAATTTTATTTGGGAAAATAGGTGAATGGTGTGCTTTACACAAATTTCCGCTTAAGAAGCAATAATAATAATAATAATAACTCGCTTGACATTTCCTAATTATTGTTTTTGAGCTCACCTAAAAGCTTTTAATAATTACTTCCATTAAAATGCTGTTTATTGCTCAAACAAATTACTATATATGGAACACGCAATTGTCGGGATTCGAATTATGATGGTCAAACAATTGTTAAAACTGAATAATACAATATCCGGAACGCTAAAATATAAACAATACTTAAAAACCATAAGCAAATTCTTCAAAAAAACATCTAAAATAATATTTTAAAACAATCTAAGGCAACATTATAAACAGTAAAACACGTTTAACGCGAAACCACTTAAGACGAAACATCGGTTAACATGAAATATACAAAGGTCCCGACAAACTACTATGTATTTTAATGCATTTTTTTCTTAACACGAAACGAAAATTGCTTAACACGAAAAGATTTTCCTTCTGGGAATGAGCAAAGTAAGGAAAAAACCAACCGGATTGGACTGTCCTATTGTATTATCGGAAGAATTCATTGCAGTGGAGGATGATAATGTGTGTATAGCCCCAATTATGGCAGACAAAGACATTTTAGAGTTTGTTCAAAGCTCAAAAAATATCATTGATGCAGACAGATTCCAACGATGAAAATGAAATGAATAATGCACTCCTCTGTTCCGAAGTCATTCGAAATGAGGAACATCATGAAAAATATGCGCAATTATTTAGACGCACATACCAATGGTGAAATGAATAACAAAATGGACGACATCGAACAATTTGTTGTCAATTGGATGCTAAAAAAGACAATACAAAGAAAAATACTACATTACTTTCCTTAAAACTCAATAAATGTTTTTTTTTTCCCAAGGAACTTGAACATTTTGTATTAAACTTAATTATGTTCTTTTGAGTGTTTTTGTTTCATTGATGTTTATTAAGTACAAGCATATATTCTTGTAAATAAAATAAACTCTAATAAACTTAATTGTGCTCAATGTCTTTGTACTATCCTTTAACACGATATTCTTTTAACACGAAAATTATTTCAGCCCCTTCAGTTTCGTGTTAAAAGATTTTCACTGTATAAACATTACCACAAATTGATAGTAGTAGACAGTCGTTAAGTTACCTGTCCGTCTCTATGTAATAATAAATCGGAGTATTCTTGCAGATACTTTTGAATGCCGATAATTAATCCAACAGGCACAATTGAATCTGATAATCAATAAACAAGAAAAGTGTTCCTGATTTAAAATTCTTTCTAAAATTGTTTAAATATTCTTAAGTCTTTAAAATATATCCCCAAATTAACATAAAATTAGCTTAAAACGATCTACTGAATTTGTCTCTAATATAAGTAAGGCTCAACTTAAACTTGACAAAAAAAATTAAACTTTCTTTTTAGATTATTTATTAATTATTTAAGCACGAAAATGGTTTTTTTAAGCAACCATACTTATTATTTTTTATGAAAACTGAATCAGAGAAACATCACGAGCTGTCTAAGTTCCCTTCAAATGGGACGCGCTTTTGAACTTCATGCGAGCTTCAAGATAACAATCTATGTTATAGTGAAGGTCGCTCTTGTCTGAATTCCTGTTTTCGAACATTTCTTCGCCATTTTTTTTTTTTTTTTAATGTTTTCTTTTTATTATGTTCCGAACATCCTTCCGGCTGCTGGTCCTTCTTTTTATGCCTTTTCGGAACAGTCGTCGCGTTGGTTTGTTACATTTTGAGCACGAGGAACACCCCTTCCCTCTCTCTCACCTGTTGCACGCCATTCCCGAGACAAAGGGATGATGGGAAGAGCGCAAGGACGATCTGCCCTTCCTCGCTCAACTCTTTCATAAAAGAGTTGACCACTTGTTTATTTAATTTTTTTCTTCTTCTTTAGAACGGTGGCGTGTGCGGTTTTGGAACTCGTTTTTAGTTTCTTTTTTTAAAAAAGTTGTCTGCAAAGTGGATGTCGTCGATGAGGAAGTTATAACGTGACGAGTACGAACTTTGCTTTGACTACCGTTAATAGAACTCATTAAGCAAAACTCTAAATCTTCTGCTTTTGTGAACTGGTTCTTGCGGGAATGGTACAGTTTTAATTTGGAAATCTATTAATCTTATTTTTTTTTTATCTGGATGCGTTTTCCTTGTCTGGTGCAATTTTTCTTTTTTATTGTTACAAATTCAAAAAGCTTTTTTTAAAAAGGAAAATGTTATTGTATCTTCCTTTTTTGCATCATAATTTAACCAAAATATTTACAGCCAGGCAAGTTAAAAAAAGCTTTAGTTAAATATCTAGTATCCAAATTAAGAGCTAATCTAAATATGTCTGAATTGCGACCTGCTTAACATTTAAATTAAGGGCACTTTCCTCCTGAAGGAGAAATGTGGGGAACATAAACTAGCAATATATTTACTCCTGTAATGCTCTGAATAATTAAAACTCATTTGCATGGGATTTTGAAACAAATTTTATTTTGAGATTATTTTAAACAAATTCTTTACTCGGAATCAGGTTTTAATTTAGAAGCAAAATGAATATTCAGTGATGAGTTTAAAGCATTTTTTTAATGTGATCTATTTTTATTAATAACTATCACAAGATTCAGTGAATCTATACATGGCCTGATTTTTTTTAAAGAATTATAAATGTTATAGACTGAACTTATAACTAGTGAGTTAAATTGAATAGATAAACGAGTTTATAGCTAATAGATATCAGAGAAAAATGAGATTATATGAGTGTTGTGAGTTAAATGCTATAGAATGAATTTATGGTTAATGAATAAAATCCAGAAAAAGAGTGAGTTTATACTTGATGAGTTAAAGCACGCATTATAATATAGAGTTTATAGCAAATAAATTGGATGTAAGAGAAAAATGAAAACAAAATTTATATATAGTGAGTTAAATGCAATAAAAGAATAAATTTATACTACTAGAAAATTAAATTTAATAGAAAAATGAACTTATAGAGGTAGAAAATTAAATGTTAAATAAATTTTTTAACAAAAAAGGATTTAATGATTATGAATTAATTTTAAACAATCATGTTGTATCAAACATTAAAAATAAAGGCAATAAATCTGATTAACATATCCAGTGGTGTGCGTGTGTATAAATTATGCATCCTAACAGCATTTTTTTGAATGATTAAAAGATATTTAAAAGAAAATATTTCTATTCACAATACGGATGAGTTTATGTAAAATTTCTTAGAAATATATATATATATATATATATACACTGAAGAGTGCCATTGTGAATTAGGGATACCTACTTAGTAACGAGCTAGGCCTCATCTGACCCTGATAAAGGCTGTCACACGACCAGAGGTCGTAGTTAAGGTAGTTGGAGGCCCCTGGAGGTAAAAGGTTTGGGGTCCATGGCTTAAGATCGGAAAACGAAAATAATGAAAAAGAGTCGCTTACTTTAAATTCTCAAAATAAAATGTATTGCAAAAAAAAAAAAAAAAATAAACGGCTAAAGAAAAATCTTAACTGTATTTAAAAAAAAATATTAAAAACCTTACTTAAGAGCTTATAGTTTTTGCTATACAGTTTGATTTCTCTTTGGAAAATTCATCAATTATTTTTCCAAATCTATTTTGTCCTAAACATTTTATTCTGTATATAATATGGCCATGTTGTTCAATTTGTCTTTTCTCCCATAGTACTTCTTAAAGTATTTTTAACACGTTTTGAAACTAAAAAAGATCATTCACCTGATGCATTCGATATCGGTATTATTAAAAATATTTTCAAAAGTTTTTCTACATTAGGATTTATCTTGCATGTCGATAAATTTCTAGCAGGGATTTCATTGTATCTTTGTTTTCTTTTCATTTTTTGTTCCAAGGTGGCGTGGTTGGTTTGTCGCTAGCCTTTGCCCTCATCAAGCTTGGGGCCCCTACCAGCGCTGAGGCCCCTGGAGGCCGCCAGGTCTGACACCCGCTTAATACGCCACTGCATACGACGAGGCATAGATTCAACAAGTTTCTGGAAACGTCCCACGTGAATGACTTGCCAAATATTGGCTAAAGCTATCCATAATTCAGTAAGGTTCGATGGTGCTGTGTGAAGGCCTTTCACACCTTGTTCTAAAACATCCCAAAGGTGCTCAATAGGATTTAAATTTGGGCTTCTAGGTGACCAATTTATGACAGAAAAATCAGAGGAATGCTCATCCAACCAGCCAGTAGCCAACCGGGACTTGTGAGAGGTACTGTTGTCTTGCTCGAAAACTCCATTACTGTGCGGATAACAGAACAGCATAAACGGATGGAGGTGATCACCCAGCAACTCTACGTACCAAATTGCATTGAGGGAGGTTGGTGCACGCACCAAAGATCCCAAACAGTGCCACGAAAAAGCACCCCTGACCATGATTAAGTCACCATGCCCTTGTATAGTTCCAACCTGGCATGCAGAATCCATGGCTTCATGAGTCTGACGCCACATTATCAGCCTCCCGTTGGTGTTAAGTACTCGGAATCGAGACTCATCACTCCATGCTACTCGTTTCCTATCCTCTACACTCCAGTCTCTGTATTCTCTTGCCCAGGCAAGATGTGCAGCCTGATGGCGAGCATTGAGTAATGGTTCTCTCATAGGTCGATGGCTCCTGAAACCCATACGGTGAAGAGAGCGTTGTACAGTCCGTTTACAGACTGTACGAAAGGTGTCGTCATTCGACTGGGTGGTAATTTGAGCTAATGTTTGGCTTCGCTGGCTACGTGCAATACGTCTGAGCCGTCTTTCACCACGTACTGTCAAAACTAATTTTTCCTTTGCAGTTTGCCCGATCGCTAGTTTTTTGTCCACCATCCATGTACTCTTGACACTGTCGACCTTGGAAATCATAGCTGTCTGTTGATTTTGGAAATTGAATGGTCCATGTGTCGCGCATCTACGATTTATCCGCGATCGAAGGCGTCTAAATTAGGCAATTTACCCATACTGGCAATTCCAACAACAAATTCAGAACAGTCACAGTATGCGCTATATATGCATTTACCACAGCGCATTAAGGATTCACAGTGCTACACAATTTGCATAGCCCTTGCTATCCCTAATTTAGTGGCACTTCTCAGTGTACATTATATATATATAAACTAATCACAATTCTATAAATAAGAAAAGATTTGAAATTATAAGAAACCTAGGATACAAAATCACATTTCAAAATATCAATGACGAATATATATATTAAATAACAGAAATACAGCCAAGAAGCCCCAAAAGTTTTTTTTCCAACAAAATTTAGACGTAGAGACTGGTAACATATTAGCTTTTAAAGGGAAAAAATTAGGAATAGAATATAAAATAAGCGGGTTTCCCTTAATGTTAAGGAATGGAATTTAATTCGGATCATTATCTTATTGAAAGTAGCATGTTACAATGTGCTACTTATATTTTCACTTGAAAAAAATATTTTTCTCCCATGTATCATATATAACATAGTTTTTTTTGTATATATTTCCCTTTTAAGCTTTCTTAAAAATCTATCACGTTTAAAAAGGAAAAATTCAGTATTTATTATTGAGTGTTTTTAGTTTTAAGTACAGAATATGATGAGCGTTGTGACAGCACTAACGTGTATTAAAATATTTTTTCTATAAAAAAATGTGTTCTGCATTTAGGTTCCATTCTTAAGGCTGTATTCGCTAAATATACGACAGCCTGAACAAAAGACGGAGCACATTTTCAAGCTGAAAAATGTCTCAATTTTCATGAAATTTTGGAACATTATAATTTATACATTTCTTTATAATATGACGTTTTTAAAATTTCAAAATATATGACAAATATTTGTTTTTTCCCCCTCATTTTAACATGAAAAGGGATTGTTCATTTAGCATTAAGGTATAGGAGAAAAATGCAAAACATATTTTATACAAAAAAATTCAACTCCGATAAAAATAAGGAATATAAAATATGCTGTTCTCTGTAGGATATAGTGAAGCCAAAATATAATATAAATGTAGGAGTACTTTTATTTATTATGTATGAATATTCCAAATTCGCGTCCAATTCTTTAATATTAATCGAAGAAAGCTTCATATATATAAGCGTTAAGTTAAGACATATGTATACGAACATGTTAGGAGAAATTTTTTAAAAAATAGCATACTAAAACTTTATAAATGCTTTTTAAGGATCAATACCAATAAAAATACTAATATTTAATTAACAATATTTAAAATATAATTTACCACAATTTTACAAAAATCACAATTATAAGTGAAATTTTAGCAATATTTTTGACAAATTTCAAAGCAATTAGAGAAAAAGTAATAAACTTATATTAGTAAAAGTATTACTAAAACAAATTAGTTGCATTTATCTAGGGAATGTATTAAAATTTTAATGTTTTGTTAAAATTTAAAAATTTTAGAGCTTATCAAGAAAATATTATAAGAAGTGTGACATTCTTTATGAGTCGATTATTTAAATAACAGGCCATAACTCAAAAAATATTTATACATTGAGAAATATTTAAGTACATTCTCTAAGAAAATAATGTAAATATTAAGTTTAAAAAGTTTTATAGAAATAGACTTTTAATATTTTGAATCTTCAACCTTCGCCATGATAAATTTGAACAATTTTAATGCCCACTTCTGGTAAATTAAAGACCCACTTCTGGTTTTTTAAATTTTTATAAAATTGATTGTAACTTGACCTCTAAGAAACGTAACAGCAAAACATATTGTGTTTTGTAAGGCCAAAAGATAGCTCCATTTAAAAAAAAACTTTTAAAGAACTATAAATATGTGCTTTGACCGAATTTGGTCATTTCAACGTGTTAGGATACCTTTTAAAGCAAATGAATATGGGATATGAAAATTCTCAAGCAAGATTAAACTAGTAAATCTTTATATCCCCCCACACACAACTTTAATTTTTTTATTCAAAATAGTTATTTAGGAACAGGGTATATATATTTGTAGGGTCCTTGAATATTTGTAGGGTCTTATGACTACTGTTCTGTAGTTCTTAGAATTTTATGAAGAACGCCTGCTTCCTGCTTGCATGTCAAAAGGTCAAAAGGACTGACGCAACAGGTGTTTTGGAGTATCTTTTCGCAATCGGCACTATCTTTCGGCCCATATCAAGAAATACCTTTTTTTCACCAACAATGGCGGGAAAAGAAGCGGATATTGTTCATCTGCAACTAATGATTGCAGCTTCCGAAGTGGGGCACACACATTGTTCAGGCACACGAGGGATGGACGCGAACAAATGGAAATCGAAAGTAGATGGTCATCCTGGTGACCCTCACGCGCCTTTAATGATCTTCACCTACACCGCAAACGATGCGCAACACGAAGTTTCAAGAGAGGGAACGAGGGTTGGTTAGTAAGGAGGAGAAAAATTTTGATGAAAACACTTGAAGAATCTCCCCCAAGTAGATGTTTAATTTCCTTTAACTGGTAGCAAATTCATTCCGGGTGCATTGTCAAAAAATTTTAATTTCAATTTGATTTGACAAAGACTATTCGTTAAAACTGCCCCAGTTGCATTCTCAAGAGCGAGTTTTGGAGGTTCAAACCTCTCCCATAGACCAATACATTTTTTTGACTTTTAGCATAAAGGATTATACATCGATCCTTTCGTCTACTTTTTTTAAACACCCTTTCATAAGCTTCACTTGTATGTAACGGAATCTTTAAACTCAAATTTTACCCACTTGAAAAGGTCAGATTAATTCGAAACTTTGCTCAGTTGTCCAAGACCGATGACAATACAATAATTTAATAATTTTGTTCCATTGCCTGATCAGAATCATCAGAATTAACGATTTCCCATTTTCAGATCCCCTCCCGCATCTGGCGACTAATTTCAAATCTCATTTCCAGATTTGGTGACTAGAAGATTCAGTTACAACTTCGTTCGATTAATTATATATAAAAGGGTTTTTTTAGTTTTTTTTTAACTATAATTTATTTAAACATAATCCTTCCGGTGAAAGTAGTCTGTGCACCCCGTTGAACAGGCACTTAGATCTTTAAATCAAAACAGGGGGGGGGGGAGCCACCCTCTGTATTTTTTAAGCATCAATGAAACGTTTTTACATTATTAATTTTTGTATGAGACAAAAAAAATCTAGGTATTGGAAATATATGAAGATTGGATGATTTTTTAAAAAAAATTAGGTGTAATGTTTCCAAAGAAATTGTATATACCGAAAGATTTATATTTTAATATAATATTTCATTCTTAATACAGATTTTATAATATCCGAATCAAATAACACAACCTTGTACATTTAATTAATCTTTCATAACTGGAACCACAACAAAATCAATTTTTTAAAGAATGTCTGTAAAATTAATTTAATCGAATCTTTGATTTTCCAGAACATTCTAATCACATACAGTTATTGCATAAATGATGCTAATATCTCAGAATTTTTAATTTCTATTTTTTTACATATATGCAATATCTACTCTAATTAGCGTAACGGAAGACATTAGGGCCCCCTGAAAAGTCAGGTTTTGAGCCCCAAGCCCAAATACATACTTGAAGCCAGTAAGGCTTTGGGCCCCCTAGAATCCCTGGGTTCCGACGCATTGCGAGGGTGTAAGTTACGCCACTGTCTATTCATTTTGCTTTGAGTTCGGACAAAACAAAATTTCAAGGAGTCCGCTTGAGAAAAACTGTTTTATTTAAAGCTTTGGCCACGGTTTCTTGGCTGACCTTTTCTCCAGCGACGTGAAACGAAAGCACGAAAGAGAAAGTGTCGCAAGAAACCAAGTTCCGTTGGTCGATTATTTGCAAGAGATCCTCCCTGGTAGAGGCCATTTCACCAGGAAGCTAACAGACCCGCTTGGCTGCCAAAGCATCTTCAGCAATAACAAAGGGACGTCTTGCTCCCCCTTGTGCAGCGGCATCTGAAGTACTAGTAGCCACACGGAACAAAACAACATCCATCATGAGCATTTTGCGTTTTTCCTATGGCTGAATTATTTGTATTAATTGCAAATACGCACGCAATGGGAAGGTCATAGTCACGTGTTTTGCTCAGTGTAGGTACTAGTGACCATCAAGCCATCAATATGGCTGCTTGAACCAGATTGTTGAGAGGCATTAGAAATTTCTATTTGATTCAATTTAATTGGAGATAGATGGAGTGGATTTTATAACATTCAATTGAAGCCAACTAAGGGTTAATAAAGTGATTACGATAGTAAACATCCAAATTAATAGTGCAAATTAAAAGCCATTATAGTAAGAATTTCATGTGCAAAAACATGAATGCATTTTTCTCTCCTTTTTTTCTAATTTTAAAACAATGCTTATTCTAAGCATGTTTTGTTGGGAGATAAATCTGCTGTACTTTGTTGAAGGAGAATTGTAGATTGTTGCGTAAAACTACGAGACATCTGTCTCCAACCTTTTGTACATGGATCATTAAATGTATTATTTTTTATCTGGCGGACCTTTTATATGACTGACCACTATTTGGCGAATCACTAATATAATTGACCACTATATAGCGTACCATAATAACTGCAGTGGCACTTATTTTTACGTCTCTATTTAGATTTCCATATCACTGAAAAGGAATTTCAAGAAAAACAAGAATAAACTAACATCGGAAAACGATATTAGCAAGCTGAAGGGTCATGCAATCATTTCACTCCATGGCCGCCAACTCTCTCTTTCAAATGGAGCTAGATACACCTGCCCTGTAAAAGTAGCTAAAAATCGCTAAACTCTGTTAGAAATTTGCTAAAAATAGTAGCTAAAATTTTTTTCATAAAAGTATAATCAAAATTCCATGTTAAGTTTTGCTACTCGTCCTTTTCGAATCTGAATCTTTATAAAAATATAAATAATGTCCCAATTTTTCAGCGGAACATGATAAAACTTTTCTCGGACCACTGGTTGGCGACTGTTGCTCTAAGAGATATAATTTAGTTATCAATATTTGTTAACACAAATTGTTTTATTTCTATCTAAAATGCCATATTGCGATTTTTTAAAAAACAGATGGAAATGTTTACAAATTAGATAACATTTTAAATAAGGTTAACTTTTAAAGAAAGTTAATGGACATTTTGATGAATAAAAAATGGTAGGTATAAAACAAATGCTGTTAATATATTATACAAATGTTACTAAAATAAAATGAGATTTAGTTTATTGAAACATACAACTTTGTTAAGGTAACTTTCTACGTTCCTAAAACTCGTACAAATATACACCATTTTATTTCTTACATCTCGTTGTTCATAGAAACAGGTTCGTGGACTCTAGAAAATATGTAATACCCCATTAGAATGTAATGGGTAATGCATTTTGAAGAGCAATAGAAAGAAAGAATGGGACCGTATTGTATAACAGAATATTTATATATTAATATCAATATTGCACAACAGAATGAAATTTGATGCATCTTCGACTCAATTTGTTTGAATTGGAATGACAGATATAATTACCTAATAAAACTATAGACACTTTGATCATATTTTCAATTCTTACTACTGAAAAGTATTTGAGTTCTTACTAGGTCTTTGACATGAATTGTTGAAAACATTTTCAAGTGTTGCATCAAGATGGTATTACTTATTTCACATAGAAAGAAGGAAAAGTAGAAGGATTATTAAACTTCTACGTATTTTTAACGTTATAGAGATAAATTGAAATACTTCTGTTTCTAAGAATATTTTTTTAAAAAAGTACAGAAGAGCTGGCTTACAGAAAATTTAAAAATTAATTATTAAAATGAGGAAAGAAAATATGTATGTTACACAAATTTTAAAAAAAAATAGGTAGAACATATATAACTGAACCACAAGCTCAAATAATAGAAAATTGTTCACTTTGCTATGTCTTTTTATTATTTGTCAGCAGAAAGTTTTTTTTCTGTAATCATATCTATGGGATACTTATGATAAGAGTTCATAAGATGTATTAAGTAACCCCTTATTCCAGTAAATATGTATTAATTTCATCACTGTTCCTTCATTGAATCATTTTACATATTTTGTTGTTCTTGTTGTTACCAATGACACCTGATTGGCAAAGGCCAGATCGAGGCCCACGAAATTCATCATGGCAAGGGACTAAGCGACGCTTGTCCTTAACCGTAGCTTTGCCCCCCCCCCTAATGTATAAAAACCTATACATTATATTGACTGAATTCGTAGGAAAAACGATGAGAACATTTTTTTACAATGTTTATACCTATCACTCAGAGCACTGACAATCGTTAATTTAGATTGAAACAAGTGGCAGAGACCACATATTAGCATTCAGATAGGAAAATAAACTGCTTTGAAAAAAAAAAATGTATACATTTTTTAAATTTTATTTAAGCTTTATAGCAGTGGTTCTTAAACTTTTGATCACTGCGGCCCCCTTTATATATCAACTTGACGTCGCGGACCCGCCAGGATTGTGAATACTTCTTCCCTGACTCACAACACATGGCTGAGTGATTTAAATGCAGTCGTTACTGGAAACTTCTAGTAATCCGTAATTAACCATTAGGACCTATAAATCCAGTTCTTAATTTTTTGCACAAATGTTTCTACTTTTTTTTTAAAAAAATATCACGCTGTAACAATGGCTATAAAGTTACAAAAAAAAAACAAAAAAAAAACTTGATTTATAATATTTTTGATTGAAATACATGTGTTCTTGTAGAGTTTTTTTTTTCCACTGGGAACAATTTTGTGATCTAGTTAGAATGGACATTTTTCAATTTTTCCATGAGGTCTTTTAGAGTCTGTACAAGAGGAGAATCTTAACATTTGAAAGACCTTCGCAGACCCCCTAGAAAGGCACTGCGACCCCCAGGAATATTAACCACAGTTTGAGAACCATTGCTTAATAGCACATAGAAATTTGTCCATTAATATAATGACTGGGTGAGAGTTAATTAACGTCACACTATGAAGTAACACGGTAGCTATTGGTGAAAGACCTCGTAATTTTGAACCTTGGTCAAGTGCCGAGGACGATAGATGTGAGCTGACATTCCTCTCCAAACTTTCATATCTCGCCAACGGAGGACTTTGAGCCTCGAGAGATTTACGTGCATCAGTCCCTCTACACTGCGGATCTTCAGTAGCCCCACTCACATCGTGACACGCCGTGAGTTCGTGACCATGACCACTAGGCTACCGCGGACACAACATAATTACTGGAGCATATTTACAAAATAGGAATACTTATCTACACTTCCATATCAATTACATGTTCTCTTTTACAAAGGTCATACAAACTTAATTTAGTATCATGATTTACATCATAGGTTCCCAACATTTTTTGAACTGGACCCCCTTTTCTAATAAATATTTCAATATCGCCCCCTTTTCTAGTGAATATTTCGTCACCGCCCCCTCCACTCTAGAGAAATAAGAATGTACATAATACATGGTGAAAACAAGAATTCAGTTTTAAAAAATATCCTATTACTAAAAGAAATTACTTTTTAATTACATTTTTTTTCTAAAGTCCCAGTTTTTTTACTTGCGATCTGAAATATTTATTGCCACAAATATATTTGAATGTGTAATATTATATATTTTAGTCATAGGTAGGATATATATTGTTGGAACTGAAACGCCACTGAATTTCTTCTTCATTTAAAAGAGTAGAATAAAAGATTTTTAGATTACCTGTTATAAAGACAGGCAGGGGCTTAGATGATACGAAGTAATTCATAATAAACTATTGCTTTCAAAATAAATATAAATTGACAGTTTCAGCCTTTAAAGAATCACGTTAATTCCTGGTTAACATATTTAATTATGTTTCTTGGATAATATACGTAATGAAATGCAGTGGACGAAATATGTTTCCTATCACTCACAGACAAAGACAACACGTGCACTACAGAAATTAAAATGCACTATATCATTCAATTTAATATAGATCTGAATGTAATGTAATCTTTTAAGTCTTTCATCCATTACCCGTACTAACGAAACAACTGAAGTTTCGTACATGTGATATGGAATGATTTAAATACATACAAACAACGTAAACAGTAATAAAGTTTACTTTTGTTAGTACATAATCAACGTGTTTTTTAGTCTTTTTTTTTTGGTTATTCTGCCCAAGCCCCTCCGGGCCATCTCAATGCCCCCTGAAAGTCTCAAACGCCCACGTTGAGAACCTATGATTTACATGAACGGGTTACCACTTTTTAAGATTTTTTGTGTGTGGATAACATCTAAGTCGTATTTACGTCATTTTCTTTTATTAAGAGGTTTTATTAATGGGTCAATTCTCATACGAATATACCCATTGCTTATTTATGCACGGAACCATAAATATTGAGATCCAGACATTATTTTCTAGTCAGTGGTCCTAGGAAGTGATTGGAAAGAATTTTTGAGAATGCCACAACGGCAGTTGGAATCCTAACTCGTGCGGGGACAATTAACATGCAACGGGACATTCCTCCTTTGCGTGAGGGCGGTTCAGGAACCTTCAAGGCGACTGGAATAAAAAGAACGTCGGATGTCATGATCGCTTAAGCCAAGAGACCGTGACCTTCGACACAAAGACATCTGTTCGATGAACTCCATGTCTCGTGAAAACTTAGCAAATCCTGTCTCCTCTTTTCTTAAGATGTTTGACGGAGAATCAGAGACACTACGATTTCTTTTTTATTATTATTTTTCACTAAAGGATGCAATAAAAGCTACATTTGGCACACATACAAAACTGCAAGCCTCTGTGAAATACACCTAATTAATCATTTAATTAAGTTTAATCAACGTTCATTAATAAATACCAATTGACAACGAGTTTAACTAAAACAGACGATAAACATCACTCGCAAATATTGATACTTTATTCTTAAAATTCAATCATCTTATTAATGTGAGAACGTATGTAGATGATTAGTTAGATTCAACGCACAACACAGTAAGATTTATACAAATTGTTGCTACAAGAATACAGACTCAATCTCAAGGTATACCAAGATGAACTACAGATTTAATGACTCTGCCACTATATTTTGAATTAAAGTTCGAATTAATTACTTTTTTACCATGTTTTTATTAACTCTCTTTCGTATCTGTCCGGGTGGAATTTTGTAATTGATTTTAAACTAACTTCCCGATGAGCTAGAACTTGAAATTTGGATCATAGCTCAGAAGCGGATGACAATGCATGCAAAGGTAAAAAAGTGGTTCTAGTCTCAAACTCGGGCCCCTGAAGAGTCTTGTATGTCTGTCCGGGTGGAATTTTGTAATTGATTTTAAACTAACTTCCCGATGAGCTAGATCATAGGTTCTCAACGTTGGCGATAACGCCCCCAGTGGGCATTAGAGGCTATCCGGGGGGGGGGCAGTACAAGACACAGAGAAAATTAGGGGGCGTTGAGATGGCACGGAGGGGATTGGGCAGATTAACCAGAAAAGACTTAAAAAACACGCTGATTATGTATTAACAAAAGTAAACTTTAATACTGTTTACCTTATGTTGATTGTATGTATTTAAAAATCATTTCTATATCACACATGTACGAAAATTCATATATTTCGGTAGTTCGGGAGAAGTGGATGAAAAACTTAATGATTGCATTCAGACCTGCATTAAATTGAATGATATAGTGCATTTTTTAATTTCTGTAGTGCAAGTGTTGTCTTTGTCTGTGAGCAGTACGAAACATGCTTCATCCACCACATTTCATTACGTATATTATCCAAGAAACATAACTAAGTATGTTAACCAGGAATTAACGTGATTCTTTAAAGGCTGAAACTATCAATTTATACTTATTTTGAAAGCAGTAGTTTATCATGAATTACTTCGTATCATCAAAACAGCTAAGCTAAAACTTTTATTCCCCTCTTTTAAATGAAGAAGAAATTCAGTAGCGTTTTAATTCCAACAATATCCTACCTATGACTAAAATATATAATATTACACATTTAAATATATTTGTGGCAATAGATATTTCAGATTCGCAAGTAAGAAAACTGGGACTTTAGAAAAAAAAAATGAAATTTAAAAAAATATATTCTTTTAGTAATAGGATATGTTTTAAAACTGAGCTCTTGTTTTCACCATGTATTATGTACACTCTTATTTCTCTAGAGTGGGAGGGGGCGGTATCGAGAAAGATTCACTAGAAAGGGGGGCGGTATCGAGAAATATTCACTAGAAAAGGGGGTAGTATCGAAATATTTACTAGAAAAGGAGGCGCGTTCACAAAAAAAGGTTAGGAACCTATGAGCTAGAGACTTGAAATTTGGACTACAGCTCAGAAGTGGATGACAATGCATGAAAATGGTTATAAAAACATAGTATATAAAAAAAAATTTTACTAAGAAAATTATTTATTTAAACATTTAATGTTTTATACATTCTTCCAGGAGCAAACCAAAAAAATTGAATGATACACATTCTTTCTCGGTACCAACTACAGCAAAGAATTATCTCATATTAGTCTTAGGTGATCTTACATTCCTTATTGCACTTTAAGATCAAGAACCATTATGGAGTTCTAAAATTCGATTTTGGCGAGATTTACTGCAAACTAAGAGCAAAATATTTAGGTTTTGATTAAATTCCTTATCCTTCCACGTAATGATCTTAGATAGATTTGAAAATGTAGACTAAAGCTATTGTGCCTGTCTTTCTTTATTATAATCTAATATAATTTCAGAAAACAAACTTCTAACACACAAGAAGTTGCGATTGCTTAAGAAAGTTTTCTAAGTTGATTTTAACTCCGAATAATATATATATTTAGGTCTGTATACGAAAAAATAAAACATACAGATTTGAAAAATTAAAGGAACGCATAATAATGTTGTTGTTGTCTTTCCATGCAATGCTAGGTTTGTCCATGCAGTGAAATTGAATGACTCCGAAGGCGTCCAAATATCCCTTGCTATGTTGATGACCTTTGGCGAATAGAACAGTTGATGGTCATTTAGGTTTAAGTCTATGTTGTGTACGTATATAAAACGCATAACAAAAATATGTAATTAAATAAGTTATTAGATATACAACAGGTGTTTAAATTATGTCTTACAAATTCCATGACATATCCCTAACAGCAATTTTTCAATGTTATTAGTAAATAGTAAACATGAATTGAAATATTACGTCTCTCTTTAGAGTTGAAACATTATTCAATTAAACGAAAATAAATTTTCCAGAGGAATTTTTTATATGATTATTAATAAGAATAATAAAACATTTTACGTATATTTTCTTGGTACACTTGAAAGAATAAAAATTTTAAAAAGTCAGGGGGAAAAAAGACTAATTGAATGTGTTTTATACAATAAAACGCAACATTTGAGCTGTTTTAATAAATAATAAAGTATTTATTAAAAATGAATGTAAAATGTATCAGATAAAATCATAAATTATAGAATGTTATTCTTCCTGTCATACAATACAAAGTAATGTGTCATAGCGATTAGGCCATTCCAAATTTTTAAACATTTCATAAAGAGAGATAAAAATGATTTCGTTGTATCACAGTTACAAATCTATTTTGAATGAAAATAGAAATAACGTAATATTAGCAGACAAGATGATTCAGAGCTTAATTATATATTCTTGAACTAAAAAATACACTTAAGTTCTAATTTAAAATAAACAAAGTTTAATTTTTGGAAGAAAGAAATCAGATTCAGTTATTTTCATGCCTCGTCAACAAGTTGATGTAAACGCAAACTCATGTCCTTGGCCATGACAAAATTGGCCATTCTGTAGCCATACTTCAAGAATTAAAAGAAAATAAATAAGTTTAGCATTCGGCAATGAATTTTTTTTCTTAAAAAGCAATCCTTGATTCACGATGGAAAGAAAAGTAAATAGCAAAATAGACAATTCAAAAGTTTTATTGTGTACATTAAACCCACGAGAAAGAAGCGTCGGTTCTTTTATATACAGATTTTATTGCGTTCATGGAGATCGTATTGAAGAAATAGGTAAAATATACAAACACAAAAATTCATACATTATTTCAAGAAGAATTTTTTTACGTTTTTTTTATTTATTTATACAATAATATTCTGCATGCATTCCTATTAAACTCCTTATGAGATACAATATTTCATGTTCGTTTGAAAAGTTGAGCATTATTTTTTGAAAAATATGTTACATATATATATATATAACCAACATGAACCTTTCAATTTTATTAATGAGAATATCACAGTATAATAACCGAACTAACAAAACGTTTTTCACATATAATTGCATTCCAGTTATAAATATGAAATCTCTATTGTTTAATTGATGATAAACTAAAGTAACAAAACAGTATATTTGCAACGCAAATTTTACCAGTTTAAAACAAGTTATTTAGTGAAGAAAACAGAGAATGCGACTTATAAAACTAATTCCCTACATTCCAACTTAACATACTTAAGACATAAAAGTTTTGAAGCTTAGTACACAGCTGTCTTTATTACGGAATCGCGAAGCGAAACCACGGATCTCACGTCATTGAAATTCCACATGGGAACAAATTGAAAATTAACTATCAGGAATATTGCGTGAGTAAAATAAACAATATGATAAATGAACCAGAAAAAAACGCTTTAATCAAATCCCTTATTTGTGTTTTGTTTTGAAAGAGATTCTAATCTAAATGAGTAGTTTATTAACAGTAGTTCAACGGTAGTATTAATTTTATTCGATATCTAATATTCGTTAGAAATGAAATCAAATTTTATACTAAATTAAAAATTATAGTAAATATGAAAAGAGTCGTATTTGGAAGGAATTTTTGAGTTTCGAATATCGTTAAAATTGTCCAGTTAAAAAAAAAAATTGATGTTAGCATTTTAACATACATATAAAATGTTCTTATAATTTTGTCGAAAACAAGTTTCTTTTAGCACTTTTTTTTTGTTAGATTCAAAAGACGATAAATAATTATTTAAAGATTTTTGAACAATTGCTTGTGATAAAAGTTGCTAATTACAAATAATATACACGCAATATATTGTTACACGCGGGTTTTTAACTATTACATGATTTCGAGAAGTTAGAAGAAAGCAAATAAGGTAAATTGCAACAACGTTTAATTTTTTTTGTAATTGCATTAAGAATATAAAAAAATCCAATTAATCAATTTATACTTAAAAAATAACAATGACCATATGAACTATCTTCTGGAAACTTAAGTCAGGTCTCTAAAAAAATATCTCATGCATTTACTGGTATTAAAAATAGACCAGAAAAATATTCGTAGCAGATATTAACTGATACTAGATATAGCATGATAATTCAAACATTTTAAAACAACTAGAGAAGCAAGATACTTTTTAAAGTTTCCTCTTACGTAATTTTCAAGTCCCTTTATAGAAAGGAATCATTGAATATTGTACTTTAACTACAAACATTTTTTTCCTGATCATTATTACAGCTGAACATAGCTGTGTGAACGAATAGCAGTAATTACTAAGTCGAATAAGAAAAGCAAAACGCTCTTAACTCAGCTTCTTATTATTCACCGTAACAATCATTTATGATAATATTTAAATAATAATAAACATTAAATTTATTTATATCATACATTAGTACATTTTGTAACATTAGGATAAATATATAATAACCTGTTTCAAATCACCATTTAAACAACCTGTTTAATAATCATCCATTTAAAGTGGGGAAATGCCTTCTCTATTTAAGAAATAAAACTCTTGAACTTCATAAAAAAATGGAAGAAAAACAGAATAAAGCAACAGAAAAATATTTCTAATTGTATCCATTACAATAAACGTTATTGCATTATGCAACTTACGAGTACAACAGATAAAATATTGCTTGCGTGCATCTTTCAAATTGGCTTGCGACGCGCATACACAAAAAAGCCACTATCTGAAACCACTTACCTCCGGAGTCGAAATCGAACACTTCATCTTCTGAACGCGGAGGAAAGCAATATCCAAGACGCGCGCAAGGAAGCGAAATGAAATGAGTTGTGGGAGTAAGAAGTGATGCCTCTCCGAAATCGAACGCGCCGCTGATTTCGAAGACAGTAGCGGATGTCACAAGGTCAAGCAGGTGTTTTCTCTTCTACTCATCTCAACGGGGTCGCCATCTTCGAAAAATCCGTTCTCTTCGGTTTCACCGCAGATCCGAGTCCCAGTGGCCCATTTGGGCGGAATGTGCAGTAACCTCATTCGTCCGAACACCCCCCGGGATACCACTGTGGATCGGAGAGTGAGTTGGCGAATATTCCGGAATGAGAACGATTAATGATTCGGCACTTCTCCAGAGGGAAGGGAGCGTCAGAGATGGTTTCGATATCCGGAAAGTACCATCACCTGACACCAAAACAGGAAAGTCGACGAAAGACACTCTGTCACAGTCATTCCGTCAAAATATTCTACTATTTACTTTTTGTTCTATAGAACGTTTATTATAAAATTATGCACATGACTTTTGAAAATAATGGAGATAAAAAAGATACCAATGGCTTGTTAGTAAAGACATTTGGCGCTCCATCTGAATAACGATCTGATGACTAAGGCAACATCCCAGCCTGGTGTATTACTACTCAAAACATCACACTACATCAAGATAGAACGTTAAGGCCCATAGAAACGAACATTCTGGCAGCTTTCCGTAAAATGTTTTTATGTATGATCTATTTATTTATATATTCCATGAGAAAGTTTTTGATTAAATCAAGACTAGCCAGTAAATCACTCAGGAACGTCTTTAGGCATCGGCCAATTGAGCACAAGGCCTCGACCACGAAAAGACGGGGGGGGGGGGCTCGATATAATCGTGATCCAAATAACTTTAATCGTCGAAAGTTGCTCCCGGACATATTCTCCGACAAACTGGGAATTTCAAATAATATGCCATATGATAACAGCATTAAAACTAGTAGTGTAACGTACACCCCCGCTACTTCCGCATCGTGGGGAAAGGGGGGAGGCAGGATTCTACGGGCCCAAAGCCTATGTTATGTTATGGTTTTTAGTCTTTTGTAAGATCTGGTTTGGGTCCAAAACCTGACTTTGCAAGGGGGCCCAAAAAATTCTCCGTTACGCCACTGATTAAAACTGCATTTATTATGTTATGTTCGCATCTAGGCATAGATTAATAACCATACACAATCATTACTTATTTAGTTCAAAGGAGGCAGTCGGTTGATCAGTTTGTACCTAGATTTAAGAAACTGTGAGTCACGAAGAATTATTTGTTGAGGGTTACCGTTAGTATGAGTATTTGGCAACGCGTAAGCTATACACTGTCCACTTAAAAGAGTCACAGGTGGGCTTCAAAAAGTCTTAAGACGTCATTGAAATCATTAAGTGTTATAAGATTGCAAACTAACTATGTGGCCACGGTAGCTTAGTGTTTATGGTTATGAACTCGGGAACGGGGTGACATGAGTTCCGAGTTCCAGTGCCACTGAAGATCCACTATGTGCAGGGACTTCTGCACTTTAAATATGTCATGGCTCAAAGTTCTCCCGTTCGTGTGGAGAGGTAGTTTGGAGAAGGAGGTGCCAGTTCAGATGTTGTCCTTGTAACTTGACCGAGGCTCAAAATTACGAGGTCTATGCGTCTAAAATCACAAAACTTTCAATAACGTTGCTAATAAATAACCATCGTTCTAGATATACTTATGACAGTAAAAATAAGGTAAATGAGCTGTTTTTATTTGCAGTAACATCACAAAGTTAATATTTTGTATTTTATTTATTGATACATTGAAATTCTGTGCAGGCTTTTAGCTTTACAAATCAGTTATGAGTTCATTAAAAGAAAATTTGTCCTCAAAAAGTTGAAGTTAAGAACTTTGGGGGACTTTTTTTTTTGTGGGGATTATTATCAAAATCTTAAATAAGGAAAGGGAGAGTTAATTAAAGTTGCACTACAAGGCAACACGAGAGAAATTGGCGACGAACCTCGTAATTTTAAGCCTTGGTCAAGTTACGAAGATGACACCTAACCTGGCATCTCCTTCTCCAAACTACTATGCCATAACATCGAGAGGACTTAGAGCTCGTCAGATTTAATGTGCATCATCCGCATCGGCGGTTCTTGACAGCCACTTGGACTCGAACTCATGACACACCAGGTACGAGGTAGTGACCACAGTCACTATGCTTCCACTCCCACTAGGAATGGGAAGAAGAATATGATTATTTAGAAATAATTTACTTATTTATGCTCGCTTTGCTTCGGACGTTTTTAAGACAATCATCTTCAAATACCATCGGACCTTTATATAACGAAGTCGCTAAATCCCGAAAAAAAGTTCGTTAAATGGAAAATTCGTTAAATAGGGGTTCACCTTTCAATATACTTTATAAATGATGCAAAACAAATTTTAAATTCATAAACACTATATATCAAAAATTAATTATTCACACTTTTTTGTTAATTAATATTTATTTTATATCTTACCCATCAAAAAAAGAAAAAGAAAAACTGTAGGGAAAACAAGAAAAAGAATGTCGAGGAATACACTGTATTTTCAACATTAAGAAAATAATTTTATATAAAAATTAATAAATTTTAAGGATGTTTTCTAATTAATAACATACATTATTTTATAATTAAACTACTAAAGCGTGTTAAAAGAAAGAATAACTTGAAATGTGTCCAGAAAAATACTTTAAAAATAGGGAGGGGGGGGGGGATTAAATCACAAAAGAAAAAGTTCGCTGTATAGAAAATGCACTTCGCTATTGGGAGGTTATTTTACGAAGAAAATCGTGAAAGGCTCTTGGTTCCAGAAAAAGGTTCGCTGTAGAAAAATTCGCAATATAGAGGTTCGTAATATAGAAGTTCGACTGTACCTTTAAAGATTGTTAGTATAACTGCATATTAGTTTTAACTCACTCTCTCTCTCACTCTCCACCCCCACACAAACCTAACACCCTAAAAATTGTGTAAATTTTAGGGTATTAGGTTTGGGTGGTTAATAACTTTTCGGTATTTGAATATGCTCAAATCGCTTATATTTCTTCATTTTTAAAATCAAAGTAAAACTCATTGCATTTAGCAAAATTCTTTTTTTACACAAAATTCTATATAATTATTGCCCCAAAAAGTGATAAATCAAATATATATATCAAGGCTTCTTTAGAAATCTAAATATTCATATAATGTATGCTACATAGCATATGAATGGTCAATTTCTCCATCAAAAACGCTTTGAGGAAAGATAAATATTAATGAGTTTACCTCCGCGAGGAGCTCTCAGTAGAAATTCGTCCCCGCCCATTCCACAGGTTAAAGATTTGCTTCAATTATCTTCGAAACAGAAACTAGATCAATGGAAATCGACTTTTTTTTTCACACGTTCTGTCGCCAGAGGACGAAATGGAAATGCAATTTTCTCCTGATTACGTGGATGAATGGAGAAAGAAAACTAAGAATGTTTTCAATTTATAAGCATCTTGAAAAAAAAATCCGTACTTGTTTATCGACCAATTATTTGTAGTATTTGATGGACACTTTTCTGCATTCTTCTGCCTGTGCGATCTCAAAGTCGCAATACGAATATATTGAAAATAAACAAGTTTAGAGATCTCTCAGATTCTATTCAGTGGAGCTTTTAATTGAAAAGTAATCGATTTTTTTCCTGTATCCTCACGTAAAAAGTACGCTTGAAACCAATTTGTCAGTGACAAACAGAAATGGACGTTGAAATTATCATATGATTCATTGAAAAATAAAATTAAATCATTTGTCGGTTCTAAAATTAAAATTATATTAGGTTAGTGCATATGAAGTGTCAGCTTTTATTCAGATGTGAACGTTTGGCTCTGTTTTCGTTATGCCTATGTTTTTGGTATAATCTCGTTTAAAGTCTTATTATCTATTACCAGAGTGACATTTCAACAAAGAAAATTATTTTAAAAGTGTTCCATTTTGTTATCTGTTTTGGATTTCTTAGGAATATGAATTCAACCGATCTTCGTGCAATTGCTTTATATGCTGTAAACTTGGTAATAATGCTACAAAAGCTGCACATAATGTAAATCAGGCATTTTGGGAGAATGTTCTTAACGATCGAAAAGTGCAGTGTTAGACTGAAAAACTTCAATCTGGTGGTTTTTATCTATAAAATAAACCACGTGGAAGACCCAAAACATCTGCGAGAAATAATGTTCTGAAAGCATTGATGGAAACGAATCCAACTGTATCTGTTATACTGCCAGTACATAAGGTATCCAAATACATGCGACAACTTTTTTTTTAAAAAATGGGGGAAAAGGAGGAGATAGGGATTTTTTTTTTGTTGTTGTTTTTAGATTTGATTGGTACATTTTAAGAAATATATGCTAAAATTAACAAGAGAAAAAGAAATTATTGTTACTAAAATGGAAAAAAGGGGTAAAAATTTATAAAAAAAATAACATAAACGGGGCCATTTTGTACCAAAAGTTTATGGACAAATTTTCAATTTTTCTACTCTAATGTGTTGCTGTGTTATTCATTTTTGAAATACCCATCAGGATAAGAGATATTTTAATTTTTACAAAAACTAGAGCACTTTATCATAATTATTACACGAAATTGCTTAAAATAACAGTAGTCATGTTCACACAAGGGACTGTAAATTTTGTTATTAAAACAGTGGTTGATAAACCTGAAGGTTAAAATGCTTCTACTATTATACAGAACATACACCAAAAATTTCAGTTAATTATTTTCAAAACTTTTTTAACAATCGCTGTCCTCGTTTGAGCATTTTCAAAAAAACACATCTCGAGCAAAACGCGTTTTAAAGTAATGGGCATCTGCTTTTACTATAACACTTGTAGTTTTTGTTCTAGAGAACAGAAAATAATAAACTTGGTATTTTTATAAAGCTAATAATATGGCTTTAAAATAAATCATAAAAAAATTTGTCAATTTTTGGCAAAATTCATAATTTTAGGGTAGTCGGATAAAACGTGCGAAAAATTCAAAATTATACACCTATCACTTATTAAGCGGCATGGCTCAATACTGCTCCCCGACAATGTTCGGCCGCATATGTCATACAAAACAATTGCGATATTAAAATATGAAATTTATCTGCACCTAACTCTTATTCACCAAATCTTCCATCAACCGACTTTCGTTTTTGTAAATATTTAGAATAGTTTTTACGGACTAAACAGCATGAAAATGATGACAGTCTGAAAAATTCCGTATCAAAGTTTATTGATTCTTAAAAGAAATATTATTATGAAAAAAAAAGAGAATTATTAAATATAATTACGAAAAAAGTTAATTGTAAACTGCAAATTTACCTCATTAAATTTTGTAAATGGATTTGTTGAATAGGTAAATCTGGTTTATAAGTAAATTTTATTTTAAAATTAAAGTCACGATCTGGTTTAATGAGAGCCCTTTTCTTAGACCCCATTCACACCTCATGGGCCCCCAAATTATTTTTCGCAGACGTGGACCCCTTGCAGGCTTTAATAGACCCTGGGGGTCGATATAGGACCTTTGTAAATCACTGGTGTACAGTTTTGTTTTGCGATGAATCAAAAATAGCATAAGATTCACCTTGACAATTATTTTCGGAAGCATGCTTCAAAATTCTTGATATGGCCATTTTGTAATTTTTAAATTGTTTTGCTGTTAACATGAAGGCACCATTTTGCAATTTTTCGTTTTTTTTAATGCATTAAGAACTGGATAAACTCTCGATCCTCGCTTGAAAACTTTTTTTTCAACTTACTTCTAAATAAGTGATTTTAATCAGTAGATGACATTAGAAAATAGTTTTAATCGGTTAACCTAAGATTGAAAGATGAGTCAAAACAAATAACACATGCCATTAAACATATATTTTTTTATTGAAGGCTTCGTAATTCTTCGCTACAACATAACTTACAGCATCATTCGCTAATAATTTTCTAAATATTCACTTGTTACTATTATTATAAGACAAACAGCGTATTATTTTTAAAAAAATATACATCTTAAGAAAAGAAGTATGATTTTATGAATATCAAAAGCATAGTTGATTTACATTTGGTAACCGATTGTGTACTTGTGGGATATTCCGCATATATATACTATAAGGGTTTTAAATTTTTAAGAAATCATATGACTAGCAAAAAATGAGAAACTTTATCTTATTTCTTAAGAAAATAATTTTTTAAGTTATAGAATGAGTGTATAAGAGAATGTGTGTGCAAATAAAGTGTATTACTTCACCAAATTTTAGGCGGAAAAATGCATGTCAGCATATGACCGTAAATCTTCTGCAAAGCAATGGTATAAAAGTAGATTTTACCGTTTTAAAAATCTACTTTATTTTTAAGTTCAAACTGCACCTTCATTGCTTGAGGTTGTTTAATTATGTATTCATTTCAAACTATGAAAAACGGTTATCTGCCAAAGGGATACATTTCATAACCACTAATCATTTTTGTTTAAAGTTTCATTGAAAATTTTAAAATGATGTCACGATAACCGCAACTAGAAGCCAAATTGACCTATAGAAGAATATTTAGATCTCTGATATACATATTTTTTTTTAAAAAAAAGTCTCAACTTATACTTTTCTGTTTTGGAAAAATGCCTCTCTCTCTTTTAATTATAATATTTATTTATTGAATAATGTGTTGTGAAGGAACTGATCTTGTTTAGATTGAGGATATTTCAACAATATTCAATCTGAATCAAGGTTTCTAAAAGTTCGGGTCGCAGTCTCATTTAAAAAAATGTAACTAAATTAGGTGGCTAAAATTTTAGCAAAAAAAAAAATCTAGTGAAGCTGCGAAGAAAATAATTTGAAACTAATCTGGCAACACTAATGCATATAATATCTATACAACTTCATTATAAAGTGCACTGCTGTCAATTTCCCAACTGTGACTGCTTTGTATGGCCTCCCTTTTTAGTATATATATATTTTCTTATCAAATATTCTTCAAGATTTAATTCTTTACATAAAAATAAACAAGGCATCCACAACTCATTAGTATGAGTATGTATTAGTATGATGAAATTATATTCGCGTGTATAAATTAAAGATTAGTTTTCAAATAAACTTTTTCTTACTTAATTATCAGTTATTGTTTTAATTCGAGTGTACCTAACTTATATGCCTCTGCAATAAAGGTCTTGAAGGGTATTGATGAAAAAGACTTAAAACCGCGCATACTTTCCCTACATATTGCAACGTGTATTCTATTATTACTGTAATTCAGGATATACAATGTAGTTCGAATTAAGATAGTCATTATATCGAGGGTTAAAGAGTCAATAACTGGAATATGTTGGAAACAATCGTTTTACTTTTGATTAGGGACACGTATTAAAAAAATACCTATTGAATTCAAGTAATTCAAATAATTGTAATAAGACTTTCTTTGAGCAAACATTTAGATTCTAAATATGTGAAACACGTGTGGATCTTATCCAAAAATGGACTTCAAAAAAGTATTTATTAGTTGTTGAAGCGCGAAAATGGACTTAATTTTAAGATTTCTAGGTCGTGTTATGAAACAATGAAGAACATTTGAAATAAGCTTAATGAAACAAACAAGTACTTCAAAGTAAATGATAAATCAGATTTCTTATGTTTAACTTTCGAATTTGTGTTTCTAATTCATAATCTGTTTGCTTATACTCGCTTTTGAGCTTAAGTAGAAGTTTGTTTAAACTACATTCAAAGCAACGTTTAAGTGCATCTTATGTGTATAATCTACATCTGCATATGAAAAAAATTAACTTTTAAATTAGAATTGCCTCACATTCAGCTGATAGTTTTTTATTTTTATTTTTGTGACTTTAGGGTTCTCTAACAAAAATTTTTAAATTTTGATATGCTTTTAAATATTAGTTTGATGCGTTTGTGAAATGTAGAATTTTTAAGTGAACATATAAAAGAGCATATCTTTTTTTCAAAAGCTTTTTTTAATTAAAATATACTTTATGTGATTCAATAGACCTTTTCGAACAAAGTTTTAATGCATAGATCCCTGTACTAGAGAAATTCTGATCTTAAGCAACTTTTTTTAATGTTTTAAGCTCCGGAAAAAATTTGTCAGTACTTTGATGCAAAACACTTTTAGATTGCTGAGTGGAAAATATTTTGTCATTAAACGTTTTATAAACTTGCTTAACGCGTTAGAGAACTAATTATTTTAACTTTCATAATTTAGAAACTTTCAAACAGGATATTATGAAATTTAAATTTAGAATGATGTTGCATATTTTTATTTGGGAGATTGCAAAATACACTTTTGTTTTTAATAATTGAATTAACCAATAATATGTTCTGTTTCTACCACTTTCCTTAGGAAGAGATAGAGTAACAACATTTTGACAAATATTCTGATTTATGAAGTCGCGTTTTAGTTAAGACTCTGAGTAATTGCTTCAATTGCGTTAGTTTCGTTTTAATTCTCGACTGTATTAGCATAACTTTAATTTTGATTACGTTAATTTAATTACAAATCGCTCGCCCACTTACAGAATGAAATCATTTCACTAATAGGGAAAAAAATTAGCTCTTTGTTTTCTAGAGTTAGTAATTTTCCCTTATTTAGTAATTTTCCACTTTTATTCAAATTAATTTTTTGTGCTTTCGTATTATACCATCGATCAATTTCGTCAAATAAAAAAACCGTTGCCAAAAACCATGATGTACAACAATCAATAGTAGAAGCCATTCCGAGTTAACACATAAATAATAAAGAGGACAGCATCTGGCTATTTTTCTGAAATGGCAAAGTCTTTTGATTTGGCGAAATTGGTCGACGGTACAATACGTATGTGCCCTTTTTCGTTAAGCAATTTTATTAACTTTATAATATTAAAATCAATATCTCAGCAGAGAAGGTACAAAACTTATTTTAATTTCAGAAGCTCCAGAAATCATCTCCGAGTAAATCTATTTCTTTCAAAGATCCCTTTCCTCTAGTCCAACTGTTCTATAATTTTTACATATATGCCCACAGACTCGTTTCACCTAACACGCCTTCCAATAGATACTTTTAATGTTTTGAAAAAGTGTCAAAATTATAGGCGACTCAACAAACTTGAAACCATTCCTTCAGGAAATAATGTACGGACTCTTAGCTATCATTTTTAATCGTGATATCGAACGCCGGGGAAAACCGGACGCTGCAAGAGGGTCGAACAAAGGAATTGGAGCGACAATTCGGAAAGGTCATCCGTGTTGTGATCGGTTGACACCGACCCCGGTAAAAGTGAAAATCTGGTCGCGCGTCCGATGGAATCCCGCCTCGTGATGGACATGGTCAGATAGAAAGGACAATCGGAAAACATTGTTTCAGCTCTACTTCATTTGCATAATATTTTGCCTTTGTTTCTTACTCACTTATATAATTCAAATGAACACAACAGTTTTGCCTTCTGTTGCGATGCCATGTTTTGATTATTTGTTTCGATTCGTTGCTTTGTCTTCAGTTGATTGCAGAGCTCTGCGTATGCCTGATTACTAACAAAGGCAGTAATTGTAGTCAGGGGTTTTTTATCTTTAAAATGCTCAGAATAAGTAGTCAAGGAAATGAATAAATAGGAATGTAATATTTGTTTCGTTTTGATAACTTTATATTTCTTTATGTTGCGGATAAGCAAACTATCTATATGCGCAACAATAAAGCGTTATTTATAGTCAAAATTTTCTTATTAAAGAGTATACAGGAAAAATTATTGAATAGAAATATGTAAGAACCACTAGAAAAAAAAATACGTGGATAATTTAAATAAAGAAATTCAAAAAAGAAAGTACGGAAACTTTTTTAACTCTACAAAATTTTTAAGGTTTTGAAATGCTTTAATAATATACTAAACACACGCGCGTATGCATGCACACACACTCACTCACATATGCACACACTTTCGCTCACATACACACACACACTGGCTCACATATAAACACACACTCACTCACATATACACCACACTTGCTCACACACACTTGCTCACTCACACAAAAATAAATACATATACAGATATACTCTTAGTTATTCTAATTTATTACTACTTTGTGGATTGAATAATAATTTCATTTTAATTAAAATTATTGTAAAATATATATAACTCGAGTATACACTCTAAAATTAAAGTACAAATGTTAATCCTAGCATCATTTTTATAAAGATCAGAAACCTCAGGAGTGCGTCAGCTGTCGCCACCCCACTGCCTAATCCTGTCGTCCAATCAGATTCCAGCCTTTCAACTACCATGAACTTTCGATCTACCATCCAGGCCAAACCACATTCAAGGTCACTAAAACTTCGGATAGGGGATTGAGGATTTGTTCAGATCCATATCCCTGAGACGTAAATGAAAACGTAAATGAAAAAATATTTTTTCAAATATACTCTTGTCATTCTAATTTATTACTACTTTGTGGATTTAGTAATAATTTCATTTTAATTAAAATTATTGTAAAATATATATAACTCGAGTATACACTCTAAAATTAAAGTACAAATGTTAATCCTAGCAACATTTTTATAGAGATAAATAATTACTTATTTACTTTTCATATTTCTCCTTTTAATTTTTGTAGCAGCTAATCATCGATAGAAATAACTTCTTTTAAAATATTTAATTCTATTCCACATAGCTGCTATATAAATCTGCCTACATCTTGAATTTTCCAATTTTATATTAAGTGTCATCATTTTTACGAGAGCTATTATTATTTATCTTGCTATTTTTGTTTATTTATTAACATTTTTTGAATGTGCTTTTTTAAGAGTTATAACAAAACTTTGGCAATCTCTCCATAAACAACGTGTGGCCCAATAAGCTAAAATTCTTTACACATACTATTCAGTAACAAATATATACTTTCAACAAGTAGAATCACGCACAAGCTATTTCCAGAACATTATGTAACTTCAGGACCGAAATATCCTTTTTAATGCACAGGATATATCTATACCCTTTCACAACTATCCTGCTATCAAGAGAAGATATCAGTTTTCATGTTTCATTTGAAAACGATTACACCACGCTAGATCTCTGTCTGTTACTATTTCTGAGGCGACATGGAATATCTACTCCCCTGACCATTTCCGGAAATTGTTTCCGAGTGTTTAACGGGCTTTCAACTTCCAGGACGAGGGCGTGTCCGGCATCCTCTCTAGTTGTGTCGTGTGACTCAATACACGAGCATCCCTTCTGAGCAGAACGTATGAATATCAAATGTTGTTTATCTGATCGCTGCAAGCAAATTTGCAAATTCCAGAAAGTGAAAAGGAAGTTTTGTGACAACTCTATCTGTTGCAAGCACTGAATTTCATTTCGGAAAAAAATTCAAGAAATAGTCTATAAACGCGATTTATTTACGTTCGAAGACTGTTAACGATTTTTAGAAACTAAAAAGCATCCGCTAAGAAGCCGGACTTCTATACCTCCAAATATTTGTACAGAATTTAAACATCTGGGCTGAATGAGTGTTTAATAACGTTGCAGCATGGCGACGGACCTCATAATTTTGAACCGTTGTCAAATGACTAAGATGATATGTGACCCGGAAACCACCTCTTCAAACTTCTACTCCACACCAACGGAAGGTCTCTGAGTAACGACTCGTGACTCGACAATGCTGGTCACGAGTTTGTGGCCATAGCCACTAGACTAAAGTGGCCACAGCCGCTAAGATTTGTTAGTTTTTCAAAAATTTATGTGCTTAAAGAAACAACATGAAATATTTTAGAAAATCTCTGGGTTGTTTCTCTTCTGAAAATTGGAAAAGAAAAAATAGGGTAGAAAACCAAAAAACAGAATGAAATGGAAACTTAATTTTCTATATTCAAGGATTGATCAAGAAGCAAAAGGCAGCGAAGTAATATTTAGTTTGGACATAAAAAATGGGCTTCTTCATAATTTATTCGAAGAATCTTTGAAAAATTGAAATAAAAGAACAATTTTCTATCGCAGATAACTTCCAGCTGAAAACCATTTTATTCGACAAATCATAAGCAGTACTAGTGGTCATATTAAATGCAAGAAAAAAATCCATTCCCCTTGATGATGAATATGATTCAAAATTTTGACTTTTCGTTTAATAAAACTCATCAATGCTTAAAATTTTCTTTATTTCAGAAATAAAAAACGAAAGGGGGGGGGGATCTTACCCCAATAAAAATTCTATACTTTAATAATCAAAATAATTGGTTAAATTTTTTGATATACCAACCATTCTTCAAATAAAGTTGTAGACATAGTTAAATTTTTGAGCAGTTGCCAATAGAAATATCGGTAATCCGACAAGTATAAATGATTTTTTTCTCAATACTTTATATAATATAAAGTATCCATCATTTTTTCGTGTTTTAAATCTTAAAGGTGTGTACGAAGTCAAAAAAAAAAAAATAATTACACTATTTAATCTAACATGGCTGTGTATGTAAATAAAAGCAAGCATGCGTATTTTTAAAGGAATTACTTTAGTTATACATACAGTGAAATTATTTAAGATTAATTTTTGACATACTGAGAATTAAAAACAATTATCTCCTTAAGCATTTATAAGCTTAATTGTTTATTCATAAGCTTTTTAAAACAAAGCAGTATAATTTATGTATATGAGAATTTTCCTGTTTATTTTAATATAATATGACTTGTGGATTATCAAAACCAAAATATTTAAGATAAAAAACTTAATTAGATTAAATTAGACTTCTACATAGAACGAAATACTATTTATTTAAAAAGAATAACATTCCTTATGAACTTAAAGGGTTGTATTTCTAATAATATATACTATTTCTTTCTGAAGTTTGGAATAATACCTTGAATAAATGACTTCAAAATATAGTTAAGAGTATATTTCAGGTTTCTTCGTAAAAAAGAAGATGCGCGTTATACGGTTAATATACCTCAACATTAGAAATTGCAGCTTGAAAGTATAGGTGCGAGTTATACGGCGGTGCGGGCGTTATACGCCGGATTTTACGGTAAATGTTTATGGAAAGTTATTTTCTTGTTGAATATTATAAATTGAATATCCCAGAACCATTTTTTTGCATAATAAAAAAAAGCACAACATGCACAGCACTTTTCCTAATAAAATGAAATATTGAATTTTTATTTGTTTCAAAATATAATTACATGATTGCATTCTTTAAGTTCTTAAAATAAATTTATTTTATATTAGAATGTGGATTTAACCATTCCAGAGATATTTCCTGACTGATGTTTGAAATTATTTTTAACGTACTAATATTTTGTTTTATATTTTGATATTATTGTAATATGAAATGATTATTACTTTGAGAGAGTATTTTACTTAAAAAAATATTGCCTTAAGCCCTAAGTGTTACATAAAATTTATAATGAAGAAAGTGAATTTTTTTCTCATCTGCTTGTTGTGAATCAGAAATTACATATCCAAAATACTTTCCTTAAAGTTTTCTAAATGTATAAAATCGACGATATGTATAAATTGAACGCAGTGTTCTTGGAAACAATTTTTATTCTATAACATGTTGTATTCTTAAAATCTGCATCGAAAAAAATTAATGACGAATTAACTTAAATATAATATTCCAATTTACATTGAAAAGAAACTATGCTGTATGATTGTTTTTAAAACCGATGAAAAATTTTCAGAAATGAGAAAGTCTATAAAAAAAAATAATTGTTTTTCAAACGAGTAACATATTTTTATGTTCGATGAAAATGATACAGTTTTCCTAGAATTAGTTTTTAATGACAAAAACAAACTGTATCTATTGTTAAGTCAAAATGCTATTTAAAAAGTACATACAAACATTTTTTTACAAATAAAATAGCTTTGATGTTAATTTTATTCTATTGTTCATTAAAAGGAAAAGTTGTTGACCTTAGAAACAAATTTAAGCATTTGATGTTACAAATATATTTTAAAAGGATAAATTGGACTTTAATTAACGTAAGGGTTTATTTTAAATAAACCAGACAAAGCAAAATGTGTTCTTTAGGAAATATTACGTTTTGGAACTGTTCGCTTTAAAGTATAATTATAAAAATTCTATTTAACTTGATTTTGTGTTGAAAAGTACGTACGCTCGCAACAGTTTTTAAGTGCCAAAATTTATTCTTAATATGATACTAATATTTTGTGATGAAAAAAAAAAAAGAAAATGGTGATAATGCCAACCTCATTTATTTCGGAAATCAGAATTTTCGGTTTTTGTTGCCATTTTTCCGCCGCAGGTCACTTCCGGCTCTGCGACAAAATAAATATTTTACCACAGGTGTATGTAGGTCGGCCTCCAACGCAGCTGTGCCGCAAACGATTCTTTGCAAAGCGAATTAGAATTAGCGAATTTTGTATCCAAAAACGAGTCGCATTTATTCATAGAACATTCCTGGCGAATTCTATCTACTGAGTTTGTAATTTTCAACCCGGATTTTTAGAAGTGTGAATGACATCTCTCTCTCAAAAATTCTTTCCAACATAATTAACTTTATAATTTTTCTTCAGTAGGTTTTCAAATGAAAAATTTAATATAATTCAATAGATAATCGAATTCGCGTGTTTTTAAACTATACTTAAGGAACTTAGCAAAGTGTTTTTTCCCAATATTTTTTGTAAGAATTTAAAGTAGTACAGCTTAAATAATTCAGCTCTATTTGAATTTTTATGCGTAGTTCAGCTTTTCACTATTATAAATAATGGATAAATAATTTTTTTAAAAAAATAACAATGTATAAGTATTTAGAAGGCTCGATGAATTGGGGGGGGGGGACTTTTTTGAATATGAAGGAGACTTGAATCCCGTTATATATTTTAATTTCATTCCATATGTTATAACAAAATGTACAGAATACCAAATTCTAGTTGCATTCTGTTACAATCGAAAAAATATGTTTAAAATTAACTGGTAACTTAAATTTTCATTCTGCTTGTTATTTTCTCTTTCAACTCCTATTTTCCTAATGCATGCTATGCGCGCGCACGCATGATGTTTCAATAGATTTTTTTTAGATATTTTATAGTTTAAATATTTTTTTTAAGTGCAATGCATGTGAAAACTAAAACTGTTTTTGACTAAAAGATTTATATTTATACAGAATCTAATTTTCAAAATGTTTGCTATTTATTGAAATTCTATGTAGTTTTGTCATTTTAGACACTTTTAGGAATATAAAACAATTACAAAAGACAACATCGCTAAGCTTGTTTATAGAACACTTCTGGTGCATAAATATTACTATATCTATAGCAAATTCTCAACTTTTTAAAAGGTTATAAAAAAAAAAGAAATACAAAGAAATAAAATGAGCTAAAAAATTATTAAAAATAGTATTATTTGGGATTTACATATGGTGAACAGAAAATTGTAAAATAACTTTCGTTGCGCGCATATAGAAATTTAAAAAATACTTTGCACAAGTGATACCCACACAAATATCAAATCGCATTACCACGAGTTATTACTACTGTGAAATTTAAAACGACGAATTAACACGCCATTTCATATATTTGCTTTAAGAACCTGTTAAAACAACTATTACAATTACAAAAAAAGAAAAGAATACAGTATGAATGAATACGTCTACTTACCTTTTGTTTTTGAAGTTAAAATCCTGTATGAGATAAATCAACAAAATAAATGTATTCAAAGTAACAAAAATTTTTTGGGGATATTTAGACTATATTTAAGCAAAGGATAAATAAATTCGATAACTTGGTTTCATCTAAATGTGTAAAAATGCATCTAATTTTTGAAATATATAAATATATAATCGACGCTATTTTGAATAAAAACAAGATATCAATCATTGGCATGGCCAAGTAATTTTAGCGCTTTTTTCCCATGTTTGTATTTTACAATAATGCAACTAATGAACTTTTTACTAACAGGAAGTAGTACTGTACTTAATAATTTTTTTAAATGATTAAATTTAAATATAATTCGGCTCATCTAGGGTACAAATGGGACCAAATGCCGAAAACCCGAGGTCAATTGGTTGCTTATTGGCTGAGAAAAAGGTACGAGAAAATATGGAACGAAGACGAAATTTGCGTCCTAATAGCACTTTTGTTCCACTACGTGAAAAACGCGCTAAAAACTCTAAGAGCGTTGATTTTACTCTTCAAAATTTAATTTTTAAGAAATTCTATGCAAGACCTAGGCACATTAAGAGTTAAACGAAAGCAGTTATATATAATTTTTTTTCTTTCACCAAATTTTCGTTTTAGTGTTATGATAAAGATTAATAAATCATTGTCATTGCGTAACTGTTTCAAAAATAAAGAAAGTTCATATGAAACTGAATGAGTATAAAATTTATTATAACAGAGCAATTTTGAGGGGGGGGGGATTTCTTTTTTAAATCTGAAAATTTTGAATTAAAGGTAAGAGAAATAAGATTTAAAATATGCAAAAAAAAAAGCTTTTTATTTTTGAATAATACAATTCAATGTGGTACGTACTATTGAACAACCAAGTTTCGGTTGAGTGGGAAGAATTTTGAGAAAAAATTTCGTCACTGAGATGCCAGCCACTGAAGCAACAGCTAGGAAATAACGGTTCGCGAGTTTGTTATTTTTGGATATCTGTATAACAATCTAAAATAAAATGGAAATTCTGATATAATAAAACTACCTCAATTTCTCTTACAAAAAGAATTAAACGATTTATTTACTTTATGGAGACTTTTCTTTTTAAAGGGAAGCAATATCACGAAATATGGATTCAGGAATCATATTAACAATGCTTATTTTGGAACTTATCTAAACTTGAAAACGCGCGTATCTCTCGACAGAACTTATTCTGAGGAAATGCAAGATCATTACTCTACTTAAAACCAATATGAGAACAATTTCTCTCATGAAATCTATTCTTTCATTTAATAAACTGTAATTTTTGTTTTATATTATAATTTAAAAATTTCTGTTATTCATAAAATATTTTTATGATTCTCGAATATTTTTAAAATTGTTCTGAAGAACAGGTTAGGCTGTTGTACTTTAAAAGTGTGCCAAGAAAACACAAGGCCAAAAGAAGAAGACCACATCTCGAAAGGTAAATAAAATTGTCATTGAAAACTAGTCTTGAAATTACACTGTAAACTATGTTATGAAAATAAATAGATGAAGATAGAAAATTTAGTTATGTAATTAGAATAGAAATACATTCCCTAAATGTAATTTAAAAAGGGTATTTTTTGCATATCATTTCTACGGAACGTTTATAATTTGCGTGTTTTAATTCTTATTATAACACACACACATTTCTGAGCAAATTTTAAAATGCTCTCAATCGTTCCAAAATGGAACACAAAAACGCAGTTGATGAAGATTTAGAATGAAAAAGTACATACTTTGATCTATTTCTCCAACTTATTTCCTTTATCATTATAGTTATTAAACACGTCAAAATGATGGATTAAAAAAGATTTTGTTTTGTAACCAATTAAAATGATTAATTTCTTTTAGCTTTTTATCCAGGCTGAAAAGTGGTACGATGAAACATGCTAATTTACTTTTTAGAACAAAATCGAATTGTAACCTTTCTTTTTAAAAAAAATTATTAGAAAATTAGAACAAACTATTCTTTTTAAAAAAAAATTAGCAGGAAAATTATTATTTTGTGCTGAGTATTACTGGATATAAATAGTACCTTTATAAATAAAATAATTTACTTCAATTATATCAGCTGTCATATTCCTAAACAAGAACATTTCCTAATTCCTTATGAAGTTTCGAACAAACAGTTAAATTTGTGTTCCTCAAATTTCAATATTCTTGGAGAAGGAAAAGAATGTGGAATTCTCTACTGAGACTAAGAATTTGTGAGTTTATTCTTTAAATTTTCCTGGTGTTTCATAGTTCCACAGTGATAAATAAAACATCAATATTTGGAATAAATTAGATTTTTATAAAACTATATCTGTGAAAGGACAAATTATTCAGAACAAAATTCATTTGGAATAAATAGGACATTTTAAATAAATATATACTACATTATGTACACATAAAACACAGTTAATTCAAATGATAAAGCAATATGATTGAAACAAAGTTTTTAATGATGATTAAATCATCCAATTGAACCGCAAAAGGTTCCCTATAACTTCAAATTTGCATTGAATTGACATCATTTTAAAAGTGCATGGTAACTAATTGTAGCAAACATCATAATGGTAGGAAATAAAATTCTTGAGCTGTATCTCATTTCCCAACTTTCATAATATTCTACCAAAGACTTTGAGACCGATTAGAGTTTAATATAACATCTAATTCCACAAGATATTCCATGATGTAATCGAGATTCAAAATGATGATCGAATGGAACATTGTCGACGGTGCCTTCCTTTTGATTTTATTTTCAAGCAAAACATGAAAGATAAAAATAGTATTGTGTGATTATTTCAAACATAAAAACGGACTATTATACAAAAATGATGAAAAAGATTGATCGTCCTATAAAAATCATTATTTCACCTTACATGTAATAAAAAAAAGAATGAAAGAAACTGTGGGAAATTCAAAGACGAGGAAATGTGGCAATATCAAAGACCAATCAAAATATGCCTCGCCCCCCCCTAAAGTGAGTGAGTGAATATTAAAGTCGCACTGTTCAGCTACACGAGGGCTTTTGGAGACGAACCTCGTAATTTTTATTCATGGTCATATGACGAGGATGACATCTGAGCTGGTACCCCCTCTCCTAACTACTACACCACACAAACGGGAGGATGTTTGAGCTCTCGACAGATTTAACGTGCATCGCTCCCCTACACGGTGGGTCTTTAGTGGTACTGGGCTCGAACTCGTGACAAGCCAGCCACGATCCGATACCTTGACCACTAGGTAACCGAGGCCACTCAGGTTTCCTAAAAGACGTATCCTAGGCAGAACCCGCACCCGAAACTACGCCTGGCCAGAAAAAGGGAGAGGGGGGGGCACCTGTTACAAGTTTGCGATTAGGTCATTGACTTCCGTGACCACATGCTTTTGCCATCAAAAAACGTTTAATAATTTGTAACGTTAAATTTGGGAATAATATATTCTTTTATTTTCAAATGATATGCATTTTTTGTCATAAGTAAAACTTATAGCAAAAATTAAATATTTTTAAATTAAACAATCTGAAAATTTATGTACAAAACAGTAATCAGTTAAATTATATTTTCATCATATAAATAAAATAATTAAAGTTTTCAAAACGTTTTCAATTATATCATGGTAACTGTGTGGTCATGGTCACAAGTTCCTAGCCAACGTTGATGAGTCGTGGGTTTGAAACCAAGTTGCACTGAAGACTCATCTTGTAGAGGGGCTAATGCACGTTAAAACTGTCGAGTCTCCCTCACATTGGTGCAGTGTAAAAGTTAGGAGAGGTGGAGAGCCAGGTCAGGTGTCGTCCTCGTCACTTGACTGGGGTTCAAAAATACGAGAATCGTCACTAATTGCTTTCGTGTTGCTTCACAATGCGACCAAAATTGAAATCAAATCACTAGATAAGGCTTAATCTTAGTATGGGATTTAAATCTGAGGTAAGAGTCGCTGTCTGAAGGTCGTAGGTGTAAGAGGATTTGGAGAAGAAGCAGACATGAGGGAGCAATCTGGAATCCTAACACTTGATATATAAGATTATTGAAAATTACTTAGTTTCAGTTGGAGCTCCTTAGGACGCTCCTTCCCAAGCCCCGATAGCTCGGTCAGGTTCAATGTTATTTACTTCCACAACTCCGGATGGATTCTACGACGAATATTAATTTCAGAACGCATGACCTCCCAGTCGCAGTTCACCTTCTCTTATTCTTAGATTTCACGATTAACGATCAGCGATAAACCATTAACCTCACATACCCAACGTCAGGGTTTAAATAGTAGTTACATTTGCATAAAATCAAGTCAACTCTACGGAAGGTGGTTTTTAAACTAAAATAGCAGTTAAAGTATAGTTTCCCCAAGAAGATTAGTAGAATAATAATATAGTTCCCGTTACAAAAGGCAATCGTGTTTTATGAAAAATACTGTCGTCAAAGTTTGGAAACACTTTCTAACACCCCTTTTGCTTAGATTTGAATAATGTTATTTTATGTTTATGAATAAATACATATGCACACACTCGTATGTATTGGTCATTTTTCAAAAGAATGTCTCGTAGTAGGAAGTTTTTTGCTGGAATGGATCGAATTCTTTTCGTAAGAAAAACACACCTTTAAGTTATTCTGATATTAAGATAATTTTGTCTGAGCTCCTTATTTGTGTATTATTTTCTCTCTTTTTTTCAAACGTGAATTGGCTTCTTACATTAATTATCTTATTCGCAAACTGCACTCGTTGTGAAGCGGCGCTAAAAACCACTCGCAGGCAGTTCAAAGCCAACCCTTTCCAAAGGCCCTATTAGCGCTCAAAAGGGAGATGAATGTCAATGATCTGAGATTATAATTGCACCTCTTCGGCATCAAAGGGATGAATCGTGTCTCGTTAATCAGAAAAGCAACAAAGAAAAGGCCTCTTGCAGATATAGGTCACTACCGCAGCAACAACAAAAGGATGGCTTCTTGAAAATGGATGCATAAAAAAAGCAGCGTTTTGAAAAGTATTAGCTTTTTCTCATTCTAAATACCTGAAAAAAGAAACAGCTTATCTTGACGAAATATTTGCTCGTTTAAAAATAATCTGGAACAGGCAGAGGAGAGTTGGAGTTATCTTGCATAAGCCAATAGTTTATTTGTCATCGAAAATTCTTTTCTTTACTAGTATTTTTTTGATGCTTATAACCTCCTTCAGACCACAAAAGGTGTTATGTTTATATATATTATTAAAGAAAAAGGTGATGAAAATACCGAAACAATAATAAAGGAGACATAGGCCACGGGAATTTCATCACATAATGTTATCAAAAATATAAAGAAAACAATTGAATAAAATAACGCTTTTGAGTTCTTGAAACTAAATCGCAATAATGATCTATACCAGAGGTTCCCAAACTTTTTTTGTCTCATAGACCCCTTGCCATGTTTTTCGGTTTTGTGTAGACCCCTATTTACCTAATTAATAAATTTTTGCAAATGTATCAACTTAAATGACTTTTTGACAGCTGGTGTAGAGCTATAATTACTTTAAAAGATTTAATTTTCTAACTGTAGTGAAGCATAGCGTTTAAAACCTAAGACACACTTGTTAATTAATTAAATTAAAACTTAATTAATATTTAAAATAACTGTTACATAAAGTAACTGAGCAACAAACAAATGCTTCAAAGGGAGGGATTAATCTGATGCTTCATCCATTTTGGTGCTACTAAAATTGCTGATATCCGTTTCTAAATTTCACTTTAAGATCTTCTCAGTACCTATTCCGATCAGTTTTTCTTGTAATATGACATTTGTTTTTTCTTTCAATGTGACCATATTAATTAATTGCCTACTATGGTATTACCATAGAAAAAATTCTCAAATCTAGTTTCAAAATCAGAATAAATGGTATTTTAATGGTGAACGTAGGTTAAAATCTCCTTTTCTTGACAGATTGTGTGTGACAAATTGAAAAACTAGGAAAATTCAGGACGTCCAATATTATACTCTTTAGTTTCATTCTGGCAAGAAACGCCGAAATGATGTCCTTGTAACTGCAAATTAATTTAATTCATTTTGGTAAATAAATTTGTTAAATAGGTAAAACTGATTTGTAGGTAAATGTTCCTTTAAAATTAAAGTCACGATCTGGTTTAATCAGAGTCACTATCGTAGACCCCCCATTTACATCTCCTGGACCCCTTTTCGTTGACAAGGACCCTTTACAGGTTGTCATAGACTTCTAGGGGTCTATATAGACCACTTTGGGAATCACTGATCTAGACTTTGATTTCTTCATAAAACAGAACCAAAATTTGAAAATGGGAAAGTTGTAAAAATAAGCATACTGAGATTTATTAAATAATGTACACAGACTGCAAGTTATGCTATAATATATTCTCGAAAAAATAGAACTGCAATCAGTTGATAATATCTCATAGCGTTACTGAAAATAAGAAAGAGGAAAACCTAAGAAAATGGATGAATATGAGATCTTATAATTAAATTTATTAACTAGGTTATCATCTGCATTAAAATCAAATTATAGAAAACTGATTTAAGTTCTTTGATGGCTATTCTTTTTACTGAGAAATTTATTCAATTCATATACAAGTTTGATGAAGAGAGATTATATTCATATATAAAGTTTGTTTTATACTACACTTTTAGAATCCTGGTCGTTACTCGCTCGCTTCGCTGGGTATTTCATGATGTTGTATAAATACATAATGTTGCATAAATTATTAATATCTAAATCCTAGTATTAAGCGTTCAGTTCTATAGAAAACAATTCCTTCAACCCTCACCTCTTGGTTTAAAAAGGACAGGATTTGAACTTCTAAGACTGAAATCGAATTATCTTCGAAGTGGATTCCCACAAAATCCATTTTTAGTGGATCTCTACTCAATAAAACAAACATGCTAGCCAGATTTCTAGGCTAAGTCTAATAGTTCAAAAACGGAAATTTTTTCCCATCAATAAGTCATTAACCCCTCTTGAGAGTCGATTTTTGTAAGACCTGTTCTTAGCGGATTTTAACTCAACAAAAGAAACAAGCATACCAAATTTCATTACCTCAGGTTTAGTAATTCGAAAACGAGAATTTTTTTTATCTATATGTCCCAGTTACTACCCCCCCCCCTTCCTTCTATAGCAGTTGATTTTCACAAAACCCATTTTTAACAGATCTTTGCTCCATGAAAGGAACATGCCTATCAGTTTTCAAGCTTGCAGGTCTAATAGTCCAAAAAAGGAATATTTATTTATAACGAACTTTAATCTCTCACGATCCCCCTTGGAGCCAATTTTCGCAAAATCCTTGCTTAGTGGATCTCTATTTCATGAAAGAAACATGATTATCAAATTTCAAGTCTGTAGGTCTAATAGTTCTGGAGATATCGCGATGAGTGAGTCACTTTTCTCCATTACGTATAGATATAGGGAAAGTAAAATTTTTTTAACTGAGAACAACAACAATAATCAAGATTTTTAAGAGTTTTTATTTGATCAGTAATTAAAATACAAAAAAAAAATTCCTTATCTATTGAGCTGTTTTGAGAAATCGAAAAATCTAATAAGCCATTACGATAATTGCGTGAAGTTGATTCGTATAAGACTTGAACTTCCTAAAACAATGCAGATTGTGATCCGAGTTGGTAAAATAACAGGAAAAATTATGTTATTTCATGATATTTACGCAATTAAAAATAGAAGGAAAAAGATAATATCAAGGCATTGTCAAATTATCTGTATCTCAAAATCTAAAAGGGACAAACCACTGGTTTTCTTTGTTTAGTTGGACACTTTTCATTAAATAAATTAGAACTGCAGTGACAAAAATAATTGTCGGGTAGCATTTAATAAGCAATATTGAATGATGTATCTTCATATCTATGATGTATTATGAGATATTTAATTGTAAATATTTGATAATATTTAAACTGGGAATATCAGGGTCACTGACCATCGCCGAATGAATTACTCTATATTTCGATACGTCACAATGCCAAAATATCCATTGTCTCTACCCCTATTGCAATCACCTATGTTATGAAAGAAAAAATGTCTTCTGGGAATCCATAGAGCCTACAAGGTATCTATTAGATTCACTTCAGCTCTTAATAAAGCCATAAGTATTTGTGGGAAGTGCGTGGTTTTATCTGAGAGGGAGAACTTTCTTGATTATATTCTAACAAACTGAACGCATTTTATTTCAATATGGGATAGTATTTCCGAACCACTAACATAACTAGAATTAGCGAGTAAAAATCTACAAATAGCATTCATTTAAATTCATTAATTTTCCGTTATTTGCTACATCAGAAAAATCTTTGAAACACAAAATTTTACCTAAAATACTCAAGAGTAAACACAAAACTATTTACTGGAGATAGCAAAATTACGTTTGCTTCAAAAATATTTTAACTATAAAATAATGTGATTAATTTAATGTAATATATATAAATATATTAAACAAATTTAATTATTTTTATTCATTAATGATATCCTGTTTATTATAATATATATAAACTAACTACAGAAAATAAGTTCAGTACAATAATTTTCGTTCAACAGTTAAAATTCTTATACTATTATTTTTACATTTATATCTTCTAACAAATTTTTGTTTTATTTTTAAATATCCCATAGATATAACAGAATCGTAATAAGTATAATACGTAACAAAAAATCGTATCATAGCATAGCTCTACAAATTGGTAATATAGTTAAACTAATAACGAAATTTAGGGTTATGAGGGGGGAAAAACGTTTGTGATATATTCAGAAAAATTTTACTTTGATAAAAATAAAATAAAACAAAAAAAAAATATTTTGTAGTACCAGCAATTAATTTGTAAAAAAAATTAGTGCCATCTGTTATTGAAAGAGTTTTTCTAATGTAATCAATATTGATTTTGTGTATCAAAGTAAGAAATTGTTTTCTGGAGGTATTTTTTTATTGAGAACATTTATAAGCCCCGTGCACCACACAACGTATCACATGGGGGCTTACATTACAAAGGAAAGAAGGACGGACTACAACACAAACATCCATGCCTTCTCCGGGATTCGAACCTAGGCTCTACGGCGCCGCAGTCAGCGGCACTAACCACTATACCAGACGGGCGGCTTCTGAAGGCATTGAGAGATACTTTGATATTTATTTTCCTTGGCTATGCTATTAACAATGCTATTTCAGAGCTCAAATATAGCTTATATGCGTTCTTTAATCAAGGGAATGCACAATCGATAAGTGTCCTCGGTATTCTTACGTATTATCGCCACCTGTTGGAGACATAAAATGAAACGAAGCACCTGGATGTCAATTCGGTGCGTACGACACATAGGAAATCGGGGTTGCCAACTTGGCGAATCATTAACAGAGATGGCGATTGTTTCGATATTACGTATAAATACCGTATGATCTATTTCATTGTTCTCACTATAAAATTCTAGTCTAAAAAAATTCATATTTGGATAAAAAGTACTTGATTTGTAATTAAATTTAATGTAAACTGGGACATGCATACTTGTATTAGTTGTTGTTCATTTTTTAAAAATATAACTTAAAAACTTTTTTGCAATAAAGTTTTAAAAAAATAACCCTGCAGATGTATTGAATGATTTAAAAATATTGCACGAACTCATTGTTGTACGATATATGTCTAAGGATTTTTCAACGTTCATGGTAACATGATGTATTTTTCTGTTTGAGAAAATTACGAGCCATAGTAAAAAGTACATTTTGCATTGGTGGTATAAGAGGATAGCATTCATTCAATATTAAAAAAGATGGAGCCAATTTAAAATGTTTTTTTTTTTAAAAAAGCCTTCTTTTATCACAGAGTTAAGTTTGTTCCCCCTCCCCCCCCCTTTTTTTTTCAGAATAAATTCAAATAGTTATCAATGCTATATGAGAAATTTCAGTGAGTCAAAGCAATTCGATTTCAAAATCTAACATTCATTTCCGAAATCATTGTACTACTTTTCACACGTTTGAATTCCAAATTGGGCGGACGAACATTTCGTACGTGAGAATTAAGCAGCATGAATATTCAAATGGTGCAACGAAAAAAAAAACAATGAAAAAAAATGCTACATTACATCCGGCAGTGTTTTGCCGCAGGAAGCTCGCAGCAATATTAAATGAAGGGATTGCGACGCTTCCCCAAAAACGAAAGTGTCCGGTCACTAGCCGTTCCTCGACTTCGTCTTCATTCCCAGCTATTTTTTCCATCAATTATTTCCTTGGGCATCCGATTGTGTTTTCTTCTCAAAGGAATTGCTGCAAATGATCGGAATAATTGGATGTCCTCAAGGAAAGGGCGTTCCAGCCCATTACTTCTAGCTGGGCGCCAACAATGGACAGGGCTGGGATGGATAATAAAAATCCACTGCCTTTTTATTTCCGAGATCTTTTTTGGGGTTTAGATTCTATTGGGATCTCGGAGACAATATAGATTAGATGGAGAGACAAAGATCTCACGAAATTATTGAAGACTTTTGTCGAATTGTGTAAAAATATCCAATGTGGAGAACAGTCTGTTATTGTTCATATACTTCCGTCAACTATAATTACCAGATTTTTTGTGAAAAGTGATATTTATATACATAATTGAAACTATCTCTTAATTGCAAGCAATATAAATTGATTTGAAATATAGAATTTCTTTAAGATAAAATGTTTCATTTTCGTTCTTTTCTCGAACGAATTATCCTGTTCCAAAGTATTATTTTTAAATTGGTTGGATCAATTAAAAACCAGATTGCAATGAATTTTGTTACGAGATTGGGAAACATTAATAAAATTCAAATCCCTCATTTGATTGAAATTCACCTAATTTGAATCTATTAATTAAAATTTGTACCTTTTGCAAATGCTATGATTTGTAGTTAATAGCTATATTTTATCAAAAGCGTCAAAATTTAATGTATGAAGTCTTTTGATACATTTATTAAGGTATCCGACTACTTGCGATAACTTTTTTTAAGAAAAATGTAGGTATAGGGATTTATTGTTGCTTTTAGAAAAATATACTAAAATTAAGAAGAGGAAAAGAAATTATATTATTACTAAAATGGGAAAAAAATGGTAAAAATATACAAAAAATAACATAAACGGGGCCCATTCTGTACCAAAAGTTTATGGACAAACTTTCAATTTTTCAATTCTGATCTGTTGCTATGTTATTCATTTTTGAAATTACCTTTAGGATAAGAGATATTTTTATTTTCACACAAAAAATAGAGCACTTTATCTTAGTTATTATATAAAACTGCTTAAGAAAACAGTAAATATATTAACATAAGGGACTGTAAATTTGGTAATAAAACAGATTGATAAATCTAAAGGTTAAAATACTTCTACTATTATACGGAACACACACAAAAAATTTCATTTAATTATTTTCAAAACCTTTTTAACAATAGCTGGCCCCGTTTGAGCATTAAAAAAACATTTCCAGTAAAACGCGTTTTAAAATATGACATCTTACTTAAAGTAATGGCATCTGCTTTTACTAGAACACTTGTAGTTTTTGTTCTAGTGAATGGGAAATAATAAACATGGTATTTTTATAAAGCTAATAAGATAGAGCCCTATAAAATAAAATCATAAAAAAATATTGTCAATTTTCGGCTAAGTTCGCAATTTTGGATACTTTAAGCCAAAAACGAGATATATCCTACGGAATCCCTACGGAAATTATTAAAAAATTGTACCAGGGTTTATACAAGGAAAAATGAGGTCGCGAAAAAGATAACAGGTTATTTTTTAAAAAAACAAGTTTATTAACAGAAAAGTTAAAGATCCCATTATTTAATTAAAAATGGTGCAAATGTTGGGCTTGTGGGCCCCGAAAAGCTAAAAAAAAAAATAGAAAACTACATATTTTGAAGTTTTAGAAATAAAAATGTTTCCATCCAAATGTTTGGGGGATTTACATTCCCATACAACTTTATCTTAATAAAATCTTTTAAAATTTTCTAAGGATTTTTGATATGCTTGTACATTATAGCAACTAATCATGTTTTTTAAATTCTCTTTTGGAATTTTTTTGTAAATTTCGATATTCTGATACATATTTTTAATCAATTTCATCTTTAAATTCTCTTAGTAAATCTTCTGATAACTTTTAAAATTCTAATATACACTTCCAATCAAATTTAACTTTAAATTCTCTTAGGAGTAATCTTGTGATAACATTTTATATTCTAATACATACTTCTTGAAAAATTTGTTGATGTCATACACTCTGACACAAAATTCCGAGAAATTCACATACAAGCTCGCTAAGCATTGTTATTTCATTGTGTTTAATTTATTTACGAGGAATGTGTGAAACAACAAAGGCTATATATATCACCTTAGATATCTAGCATTCTTTCACTTCAATAAATATAAAAAAATATTTCACTTTCTATAAGACCTTAAATACTGTTTTATTGATCACTGCTTTCACCAAAAGTTCTTGGAAAGGATTGTACATCTGGGATTTATGAGCAGAGCTTAGTGTAATGACAAGAACCTAACCGAACTCATTTTATTACTACCAACTTGTGTTTGATTGATCGGCATAAAGATTCAGAAGAGAAAAAAGGCAATTCTTCCTCCCACAACTGAACAACAAACACGGAGGAACGAATGATTTGAACAAAGATTCGAGCGCGAAAACGATGAAAGCGTTCATTATGCGGTAATGATGCTCGCGCAAACAGGTGTTGGGAGGATGCGATCATTAGGGAAGATGGGGGTTGATGCTCCAAGGTCAACCACCCGTCTTTTGTCTCTGCAGGAATAGGAGCTGGGCTTTGCACCTGATGTTCTCACAGCCCCATTTGCTTGAAATTTACCTTTTCTTTTTAGATGTGGTATTTTTTTTTAAATTACGAAGACTATCAGTTGAAAAACAAAGCGTATTTAATTTTATTTTTGTTTAGAATACAGTGGAATTCCTCTTGAGTGAATAATGCTTTAGTTTTGAATCTATTTCGATAAATAGAGTACTAATTATCAATGGTGGTTATTGTTATTTTATTCATTTAAAGATTCTTACACAAATTTGGAAACTGACATAATAGAGATATTTAAAAATATACATTCTCAGCTTCATAAGCTTCTTTTTCCTCAAAATTGTTTTTCTGAAACACACTCAAAATAAATTGTAGTTTTAAAAAATTGAAAAACACCCTTTTATAGTTAATAGAGCCGAGTTGTAACTTAATCTTTCAGTCGCCAAATCTTTATATGGGATCTGAAAATAGTCGCCAGGTGCGGGAGGAAATCTGGAAATAGGAAATCGTTAATCCTGATCAGGACAAGGGAACAAAATTATTGTATTGTCATCGATCCTGGACAAGTGAGCAAAATTTCGAATTAATCTGACCTTTACTAGTGGATAAAAATTGAGTTCAAAGCTTTCGTTACATACAAGAGAAAGAGGGTGTTAAAAAAGAAATTATACGTTAGAGTTTGTTAGTTACGTATTGTTTGTTAAAAGTAAAGAAAAAATGAATTATATACATTAAATATATATTGAGGTTTCCTTGGTAATATAGAGTATTAGATACACGTTGAGTATTATACACATAGATATATAGAGTATTATACACATAGATATATAGAGTATTATACACATAGATATATAGAGTATTATACACATAGATATATAGAGTATTATACACATAGATATATAGAGTATTATACACATTGTTTACTACTTTAAAGCCAAAATTTCGAATTCTTCAACAATACAGGTAGATGACACATCACTAATACCATCGTAAATCTTCTTGTGGCGTTGGCCCTATATACAAAAGTAAGCCTCATCTTCGACTTTTTTAAGTAGACGATTTATATAGCATTCGTTAGAAAATACTCTCCTACAAACTACAACCCTAACAAAAAAAGATGCGTGAATTACAATCTCACAGACCTAGGCACAAATTGGCTGCCGATTTTTGATTAAATTAATAATGGTGTATGGTGATAGGCATAACATAATATGACCTAGACATAACATAATACTGTAGACTTTTACTGTTGATGCTTGGCATATAGTTTGAAATTGTCAGTTTTTCTGAGAATATGTCTGGGAATAGCGGTAAACGGTTAAAAATGATTCGAAACAATCTTATTGAGGTCAAGTTGAGAATGAGACGAGACCCTGGGCTCGGGCCCAGTTGACCCATGCCTTAAGACATTCCTACACATCACCATTCCAGGATATTTAGTAATATGACTCATAAATACAAAAACAAATACCATTAAGAGCATTTTTATCAAGAAGTACGTTGCGAATATTTTACATTATTGAATGTCGTACTTATATATGTACAACATTGGAACATAAATATTACGCTATTTGCTATTTAATGCATTTATTTATAGTACGAAATTACCCAGACGAAGTAAAATGATTCGATCGTTAATTTTATTCAATAAATATCAATTTATTAAGAACAAAAAATATTCATAGAAAATATTTATGTACATTCCATTTGTGATGGATGTCCCCTGACATCCATCAGTGATTGGGTGTTAGAATGAAGAGAAGACACAATAAAAAAAATCAATTTTATTACTCTATCTATCAATTCAAATGACCCAGGGTAGGAAATGCACTTATATTAAAGTATTGCAGCAAAAGCGAGGTAGACGAGATATTTACTTTTTTAATTATGAGTAGAACCACTTACTTTTGGAACGTTTTGGCAATCTAACGTTCTAAATAATCCTAATTCCTTTCTCAGATAACCGACTTCTGGTCAATTTCATTCTTATTCAAGTATCTTATTGACTGAACCGTCAGTAATAAATCATATTGATTAATTAATTAATTAATCGACGAGTTACTCTCGTCTAACTTTCAACTACTTTACGTTAATCACTAACTTCTATCAACTCTCTCACTTTTGAACTTAAAAGTTGATGCTTAAATATACGTCGTGATTTGCATAAACCTCATCTTCTTCGGAGAAAGTTTTCAATATAAAAATATTTAAAGAGATAGGTTTTCCTCAAAAGAATTAGTAGGATACTCACGAATAGACCCGTTACACATTTTCCAAGAATTAATATAATACTCTGCGCCAAACTCTTTGTATTAAGATATGAGGACGGTCATAGATCATATTTCTTAAATAATAAAATATATATATATTTTAGCACTTTACAAATGTTTCGTATTGGAGACAAAAATTCCAACTGGATTCCAAACATTATTTAGCAATTCTCTTTATTGTTTAGTAGAGTTTTAGTATTTAAAATATAGGACAAAAACATAAACATAAGAACTATCAAGCCAAAAAGACCGATATCTCACTGTAATAAATAGATTATGAAAGTTGATTGAAAATCACAATACCTGAACTTCTATCGTCCACCATGTTCAGTTTGCCGCACAGGTGTTAATAAATAACTTTTAGAATCTAATTTGACTATGTCATCCTCTTCTGTGAAATGTAAGTGTAATTGGAAATCATAACACGTGACGCTGAAAACAGTGAATCATTCAAATTCCAGTCGTGCTCTCGGAATTTCAACTTGCTGAAAGGCTGATTGGTCAGCTGTGCAAACGTGGCGCGTAGACAAGAAAGAATGAGTTTTTAGAATGCATTTACACTTTTGCATCAAACATTGCTCAACGATGAACTTGAAGCGATTGATTTGTTTTTCCACCTCAGCGAAGGCGGAGGGGGGGGGAGAAAAAATGATGGTATTAATCCCGAAATAAGTTAATTGGAGATCAACCTTTTTGAAAGTGTATTAAGAAAGAAGGAAAAGAGATAAGTTTTGGTCATTGTTGTATGGAATGATGTTTAGTGATGCGAGAATATCGGAGCAAAATTAAGAAAAGGGAAAATATGAGTATTTGGCGAAAGTTAATTGTCAAGATTTTTTTTACTGTGCCTCTTCGTTACTTTGTAACTTATTAGCGGAAAAGTTACTGAAAGTCATTTTTATTTTGAATCTCTTTCAAGGTGAATGACATGACAAAATGCAAAAAAAGAATGATTTAGTAAAAAAAAAAATTGATTATTAAGGAATGTTTATTTGCACTTAGTGTTTAACGTCCATAATTTTTTTTTCCAACCCACTTTAGTTTATACACGATTCCAAATTTTTGTTTTATCTTTCGAATACGTTGAGAAATATTTTATGTATTTAAAAGATCAATAAATAAATAAAAAAAATCAGAAAGAAAAGTAAATGTCGTAATTTTTTTTAAAAGAGGTTATTCATTCTCATATATATATATATATATATAAGGTGTTCCATCCGATGACTTTTTCTTTTATAATATTTCACCTCCTGAAGTATAAGGAACAATTGTGTTCGTTCTAATTTTTTTCTTATTCAACCACAGAGAGAAATAACAATAGTAATATATATATAACGCAATAGAAATTTATCTAATCAGGTAATTTAGATTATTTGAAGGGAAACAAAATCTCAGCTACATATAATCGGTAGAATAAGAATATTTACTATAAAATTCAATTTATTTTGCTTTCAAAATTATTTTTCAAAGAAAATATAACCAAGTTTACTCATGTATCCGGTTTATACTGCTGCGTCTTATCAGCAATAATAATTATATATCTCCTCTTTAATGTATAATCTAAAATAAAGTATGCCATCCCCACAATATCAATAATTAAATATTTATTATTTTTTTTGAAAAATTAATACATGCAAACTGTAAAAAAGGAATGCTTATATTGAACCATTAACTGAGAAGTTTAAAAAAATATTGCGCTACTGAGAAATTTAGTTAAAATCTAATGGGATCATAAAATAAATAGATAGTCTTAGAAACATACTTTTACGCTAATAATTGAAGATATTCTTTGTGTGAACATATTCAAAATTTTAGGCTTAAATAACAACATTTTACCAATAAAATCTTCATTTAGCTTGCAAATTTTACAATGAGCTTTTTTCCCCTCATATTTTTATAGAAACTAACATAATATTAATTCTAAGCGAATAATTTTGATCATATTTGTCTGCATTCAGTTTGCTCTCAGTAAATCAATAATACAAACATTGTTTGCCTACCAAATAAAATGAATGCTTTCTTATGTGATATGATATTATTGAAATCATGAACATCAAATAAAAAGAACAAATTAACAATATTTTTGCTTTACTTTATATGTAGATCTTTTGATGTCTATGTTTTGACCCAAAATGATCTTGAATTGTTTACATCTCAAACCGCTGAAGAACTAATCTTATTTTGAATGTGAAAACTAATTTAGCCTAATTGGTACTTACATATTATCGCAACAATTGCCAATTCTATTAATAACTCGCCAAGTTGGCAACCCCGATTTCTTGTGTGTCGCACGCGCTGAAATAGCACCGCTTCATATAGTGTCACCAACAGGTTACGATAATACGTAAGTAGTACCTAATTAATACATTAATTAAAAAAATACAATAGCTTAAACAATGTTTAAGTCGTATAATAAATTTTTAATGTGTATTTTTCCAAAAAATTTGCATTAATTATTATTATTATTTTGTAAAAGAAAAATTTGTATTTTTTTTCGAAAAAATATTTTTTATGAATACAATAAGGTTTTCTTTACTTTCTCTTCCTTTAAAATTCAGTAAAATCAGATAGCTTCCTAACCTATTATGTTTTGCTTCATTGAAAGCCTAATCCCCTCTATATCCCTAGATTCCGGGTTCCCACGGATCTTATTGGAATTGTCATCGAAAGTTTTTCCGCGGGGCAAAAATGAAAGTAAAACACAGAATAATCCGATAATATCCACCTGCAGCTGAAAAAAGCGAAAATGTGACTGCAGCACGAGACATTCATTTACGAACAATTTTTATTCGAGAAAGCGTGGCGTTCCGAATGGCGAGGTGTCGTAATTGCTGGTTCCTTTTGTCTCAGTCGGCGAGCAAAGTATAGCTGTAAGAAAATTGTCTTTGTGCATGAGTTTTTTTTCAGTAAAAATTGCCCACGAATATGAATTGGAGACACCAAATGCCGATGATTGTTTTGTTTGTGTTTTGAGCGAACTACCTTGACCAAAAAATTTCCGTTTTATTGCAAAATTTGTGAGTTATTTTATTTGAATAAATATAAACATCTATCACATTCATTTAAACGAATGAGTGGAAAAAAGGTAAATAAAGTTAAAATATCGAAGTGAAAGCGACATTCTTGATCAATATTTTTGTACAAGTAAATTATTTTTCCTTCATTATCCTTTTCTAACAATTGTTTCTTCCTCAAGAGTTGAAAATGTAAAGTTTATCAGCTTCATAGAGAAATATTTCTCGAGATTATATAAGTTTTCTATAAAGTATGTGAGTTTACTTTGAGACTTTAAGATTGTGTACCAAAGTACTAATATTATTATTATTTTATTTTTGCTAAGGTTTTCGTATTTTTTAACATTTGTATAAATATTTTAGCTAAATTCACAGCATAATAATTAACACCATTTAGAAAATAAGTAAATATATAATTTAGTAAACATTTTATCCTTTTCTTGAAATATATTCATATAAATTTGAAACAATTAGAAGTTTTACCTATTTGGGATTAATTATTACCTCTAATAACCGAAAATCTCATGAAATCCAGAATCGATTATACCTGGCAAATAAGACTTTTTATGGTCTGGGGAGGTTTTAAAGTCTCAAATTCTTTCAAGAAACACAAAATTTTTAATTTACAAAACTTTTATTAGACCAGTTCTGGTGTGCATCTGAGACTTGGACAATATCAAAAATGGAAAAAATCAAATAGCATCCTTTGAAAGAAAAATACTTCGAAGTATACTTGAAGGTGTAAACGAAAAAAACAGCTGAAGAAGATACAGTTTTGAATTATATAGATTTTATAAACAACCTGACATCATTAAGCACATAAAAATAAATAGAATGAATTGGATGGCTCATACAATTCAAATGCCAGATGATAATGTTGTCAAAAAGATACTACAGTTCAAAGTCACTGGGATTCGGAAGCGTGGAAGGCCAAGGCTGAGATGGACAGCCTCAGTGGAATCGGACTTTAAGACTATAAATGAGAAAACCTGGAGAACGAAGGTGAATGAGAAGTCATTGCGGAAGAAACTTCAAAGGAAGGCACTGGCCCACGAGGGGCTGTCTTGCCGGATATTATGATGATTTTTAACATAATATTGCAATCAATTTAATTTAAGCATTTTATTTTTGAGATGCGTTTCGATGTTGCATTTAACACAGCAAGTTAATATAAGAAGCACAATTATTTTAAATTTATTTTAAAAGTTAAAGTAAATTGATGTACTGCATTTAAAATTAATCGTGCATTTGTAAAAGCCTGCTGTTTATCATTGTTCATTTGCTTAAAATTAGAAATTCACCATAAGCAGTAGCTAATGTGAATATATCTACCAAAACAAAATGGCTACGACATCCGAGTGGTCATGGTCTCAAATTTGTAACCTGTGCGGTTTCTATTGAAGCCTATTTCTACAGAAAATCTGCCCAGCAGTATAGAAAGGCTAATGCACGTTAAGTTTTCATTTTGGCTTGGTGTGGAAATTTGTGGAATGGAGTGCCACAGTCTTCGTTACTTGATTGTGGTGCAAAATTACACCCAACTCTTTTTTTGCATGGTAAATACGTTCCATAGAAAACCATGCTAAAAACAGTGTGTTAGAAAATACATGCGACCTATTGTAAATTTAGGGATTTGTTCCACAATTTTAAAAATCGTGTAAATTGAAAAATCTCTAAATATTTTCCCAAAAAAACGTGCTGAAAAAAGTAATAATAAATGCATCTTACATATTTATAACAGAAAAACAATTAATTTTTTTAACAAAAAAATTTTTCTTTGTGCAAAGTGAAAGTTAATTCTTTAAATACATACAGCATATAAAAATTCAAATTGAAATTTGGAATAAAACTGTTAACTAACACAACTACTAATCTCTACTCAATAACAAGCATGCACGTTTATTATGAACTGGATAAAAAATGCTATCAGCTATATGTTAGATATGTCTAAAACAGTGGGATTTGATTCCAACGAAGAATTTCGTTCGTTATTAACTGCCTCGATTAGTTTCTTTTTACTGTTATTACGAAATCTGTTATTAGCTGCTATTTTTAAGGACCACAAGTTGCTCATATAATTCTAGTGTGTGTTATATCATGTAACCCAAAACTTAAAGTTATGTTGGAATTTTAATGCGCGCTCTATGTCAGGATCATGAGTAAGAAAATGTTGTTCCTTATTTGTAGCAAATTTCAAACCCTCGCGAATTAAATCAGCTGTTAATAGATGAATTTCACCTTCGACTTGGTCATTATCGACTTTTTTACTATCATAAACTGTCTTGAATTCTATCAAATCGTCCTCATCCAATGGGCATGAATCCCTAAATTTTTCGAAATTCGTGCTAGAATAAAAATTTGTGCAGAAAAAAAAAATCGTCAAATTCCAACACCGTGCTATTTCAAAATCGTGTAAAAAAAGAGTTGGGTGCGCCTGTACAACCGAATTTCATGACCGAATTATAAATGACCGAAGTACTTAAGTAGAAAATTTTTTAACATTTCTCTTAATAAAGGAAGACATACATTGTAATAAATGCAAGCTACCATTTAATAGTCGATATGTTGAAGGTAGAAACTGAAGTGTTTATTTTAAAATTACATTATTTTAAAATTGATTCTTCAAATGTTTATTTAAATACATTACATCTATCTACGTCTAGTATATTCCTATCTAATTTTGAAAAGACGCCTGATTCTCGAAAACCTGAGAATATATATATTTTTTTGTATTTCCATTATATCACGTCCTAAATGTAATAAACGTTTCGCTGTAGCCGTCCACTGACAAAGGCCGCCCGTGCATAGCCTTGGTCTATCGACAGAGAAACATAATGGAAGTGAATACAGCATCTTCATGTGAACAAAAGAGCCTAAAAAAAGAATGCATAAAGTGAGGAATTTTTGTTTTCTTCAATACAAGCGCACGCACAGTCATCCTTCTATGGAATCCGAAGGGCGACTTTGATGGACTGTTGGAATGTGTTTTAGAACGATCGTAAAGCTACGGATTATAACTCTTTTGAGTGTCAGAAAACCTTACAAGTGGCGAGGATTGTGCCAAATCAGATCAGGTTGATTACAGAATCACGTTGATGTGTTCATGTTGTGTATTTTTCTCTGCAATGGTTTTGGAGATTTGAAAGTAGAATTAAGACTGAGGAATTATTTCTAGTTGTTTGGGGGTGAATTCGCTTGCATGTGGCAAAGCAAAATAATTTCAGATTTTCAATCTTTCAAATATTTTTTTGTATTTGTTATTGCAAGTTATGTTCTAACATTTTACATTATGTCAAGGCGAATAAGGGGAAAAACATTAAAACTAAAATTATATATTTATTAAATTATAAAATTATAAAGTTATGTTTACAAGAAACGTTAATGCATCTTAAAAAATAACTTTCTTAGAGTAATATAATGGATGAAAAGATATGTATAGATTATTCTAGAAGTAGAAATGTTTGCTAGATTATATATATATACACAGAGAAGAAAAATAAATTAATTCTTCCTTAAATTTTTTCTGGCCATTAGTATTGTGTTGAAGTATATCATATTGAATGCATGATATTCTTTTTTCTTTGACATTTATATAATGTCATTTCGTTTCAGTTCTTCATTGTATTTATCATGCACATGCATTTGCGACTGATTCAATAAAAATAACTTTCGGTACTATTGTTCCAAAATTCTTTAAATAACTAAATAAGAGTACAAAGATAATTTTTTTCTTTACTTTTACATTGTTCCAAAACATAATCTATTCTGACACGTATTTAATACGCAGTTGCAATTCCAGAAATATTTACTTCTTTGGTAGAATTGTTTCATTTCACTTAAAACCAATACTACAAAAATTAAACACGATTACGGAAGTACTCATTTTGATTTCACGTGATATTCAGATGTCTTACATCTGTATGGAATACCATAAATGAATTGTTTTACATCCATTTTGAAAGCTTTTGAGCAATGCAAAGGTATATGTATTTTGAGGAAGGAAATTATGAATTCATGTTCGAGAAATCTTTCCCATTCAATGTCAACAAAAATAAAGATTCGAAGGCATCGAAAAAAGCCAATAACGTTGAAAGAGAAAGTTCTAAAAAAAACACTTGTTAAAAGGATCTTTGAATTTGACCAGCTTGACACGAAAGCAGCTGCAAATGTGTTCCTGCGCAATCAAAGATTTTACTGATTTTATATCCTTCAATTTATGCTTTCTTCAAAAGTTTATTTTTTGAAATATTTTCCTTGCAACCATTTGTAATTTAAAAAATTAATGAAGGAAAGGAAAATATTGTCAATTTGATTGACGTTGGAATGATCGTAAGAAAGGTCAATTTCTTTAAACTATGTTTATTTTCCTCCAATTTTTGTATTTGTTTTTCAATAGAGTAAGAAATATTTATTTTTCATTAAAAATATGGGGGAAAATGTGAAAACTATGATCAGATGACGATATTTCACACCACTTTCAACCTCCAAATATTGTGAATTGTTCTACGCAGAGTTTTACAAAGAACAGTCTAAGTCACTAAGGGGCTATGTTATTTTAAATTATATACTTCAGTCTAATAAAACACAAAATAAAGAAATTTTTCACTGGTGTAATATATTTTTAAAATCAAGGTCATTATTGGTGAAAGCAGAAGTGAATTATAACATCCCTTTGATGGTTAACGAGAATACATTATTCTTAAAGTAATTCGAATAATGCCTAAGATTTGCAAAATAGTCAAGGATCGAAATTTCTTGTTGTATGAATGTTCTTCAAGTAACTTAATTATGATAAGGCGAAGAGCCAAAATATATGAAAAACTTTAAACCCACTAAAGGTTGAATCCTTATTGTACACCTATACATGTAAATAAAGATTATCGCTTACAATCCTTTCTAAAAAACACTCTTTTTTGTTGTAGTATAGTGCAGATTAACAATGGTGTTCTTAAGATTGGTATCATTCGGTGCGATACTAAAAGATATCTTTCCTCACTGTTTTTGCTAAAAATTATATACAACACTAAATTTTTATAATTTTTCTTCCAACAGTTAAATCATTAAATGATAATCGTTTGCGAAAATGATAAACATTTGTGAAAACTGATATTAGTATCCATACCAAATTTTGAAACATTGTATAAAAATTTACGTGGATGAGAAAAACATTTTACGCAAGCAAGCAGAGATTAGAAAAAACCTAACAAAAAAAACCAGATTGTTATTTTTAATGAATTTGCTTCGAAACTCTAGATGAAATGGAACAACATTGAACTCTAAGTTTAACGAATTTTAGGGCGATTAACATGCTTAATACCTTTTTGTTTGTAGGGGGGGGGGGTAGAGAGAGAGAGAGAAGGAAAAGGAGAGCTTCGACGACAATTCGGCGCTTTTTTTCTATACAGTTCTCTCTCCATTCGGATATCTATTTTTATAAAACATAAATTTTTGGATATTTTAATTAAGTTTTTAGTGAGGTCCACAACCACAGCTAACGATACCAGACTAGTACAATTGTACTCATCAAAGAACAATTGTAAGCGAACAATAGATATTTAAGAAAAAAAATCTATCAGTTAGAAGTCTAACAAAAAATTAAAAAGGAGAAATACTGAAAATAATGAGAAGAGAACATCACTAATTACTAACAGATGAAATCCTTTTAAAAACGCTCTTCTTTTCTATGCAAATATTTCATCTTCAGTATTGATGGGCGACCAGAATCTAGGTCAGAAACCACATATCTAATGTTATACCATTTGAAAAAGGATTCCCTGTCAAAGATTGACAAGAATAAAGGGTGCAGTCTATCTGATACTCATAGAATGTTAAAAGCAAACCTTTTTGACACGGATTTCGAATTGTACCCTTTTCAAAACGAATTCCTCGAAAAAGACTCTTTAAAGTTACATATGTATGTATTTCATTTTTCTTGCTTATAACCTTGGTACTGGCGAGTAATCAAGAATCTTACAAAATTTCTCGTCATAATTTTCCCCATTTTAAAATATAATATTTTTTAATTTAAAATAAAATAAACCATTTCCTCTAACAAATGAGCCGTGTTAGCTGACCAGCTTTGTTGTTTTCTGGTCGAGATTTGAGTCCTAATCTGTCGAGTAGAGAGAAAGACATGTTAAATCTGTTGATGTTCTAACATTGGCATGGTATGGATGGTTAGAGCGTAGGGTGTCACTATAACCTAGTTCTCGTCATTTGATCATACTTCAAAACTACAAGTCTCTTCACAAATAGGTTTCGTATTGCTTGTTAAAACGACATTGATGCACAGTCAATCCATCAATAAGTACAGATCTGTCTTTCAATTAAAAGAGCTAATAGCTCAACTATATTCACACTAATTTTAACTACATCTTCTATATTGATATTAATAACTATTAAAAAATCGAATGAATCATGCATGAGAACTTTCAAAGAGGAAAGCATTAGCATATACTTTACACTTACAATGTAACATTATCCAAAAATAACGTTCAAATATAGAATGAACAGAAGGGTCATCAGTTAAGAGTCTAATGATGTATTCATGAGTGCAACTATTTAGTCACGGTAGATTCACAGCATGTTTTAACTATTACTGTTAACATTGTTTCAATTTTGAATATTAAATCACAAAACATCGTGGTTAAGTTAGAAAGTTATAATTCCTTATTGTATTTAAATTTCATTTTGTACTGTTACAGAATTCTCTCTGTGTGTGTGATACAATTTAAATTTGAAGTTGAGCATGTGGTTAGGTCACAAGCTCGTTGCTGGCGTGTCATGACTTCGAGCTCTCGTGGCTCTGAAGACCCACCGTGTAGAGGATGATACCCTTAAATCAGTCATGGCTCAGTCCTCCGGTTGGTGCGGTAGTTTGAAGAGGGCAGTGCCAGCTCAGACGTTGTCCTCCTCACTTGACCATGGCTCAAAATTGCGAGGTTCAAAGCTGTGGTGTAACGGAGAATATTAAAATACTCCCTACAATGTCAGGTTCAAGCCAAATCTTACAAAAGATATCAAAACCGTAAAATCAGGCTTTGGGCCCCTTTGGATCCTATCCCCCCCCCCCCGCGATTCGGAGGTTGCCGGGGGTGTACGTGTTACGCAACTGGTTCAATGCCCTTGACTTGTCTTATAGTGCCCTCGTGTTGCTTTATAGTGCTACGCTCATAAACACTCATTCTCCCTAAAGTTACTCATTATAATGGTGTCTATTTAAAAATGGTTCGAGTAGTTATTTGAGGCCATTGGTTGGATTGTATAACTAGATACGGGTATTAATACCCAAAATTAAGTTAACTAAAATGTATTTCTGTTATAACCTTTTATTCCATTTTTTTCAAACTTTTGACATTTTTAACACCATTGTTATGAACCCATATACGAATGAGTGAATATTGTATCGTATATGAATCCATATCGCAATGAAAAGAAAATTACACTTATAGTATCCGACTACATGCAACAAACTTTTTAAAAAAACAAAATGGAGATACGGGGATTTTTTTTTTTTTGTTGTTGTTTTTAGATTTGTTTAGTACATTTTAAGAAAAATATACTAAAATTAAGAAGAGAAAAAGAAATTATTATTACTAAAATGGGTAAAAATTGACAAAAAATAATATAAACGCGGCCCATTCTGTACCAAAAGTTTATGGACAGATTTTCAGTTTTTTAATTCTGATGTGTTGTATGTTATTCATTTTTGAAATGACCTTTAGGATAAGAGATATTTTAATTTTTACAAAAACTAGAGACTTTATCTTTGTAAATATATGAAATTGCTTCAAAAAACAGTGATTATATTCACATAAAGGGCTGTAAATTTTGTAATAAAGCAGTGATTGGTAAATCTGATGGTTAAAACATTTCTACTATTATACAGAATACACACACACAAATTCAGTTAATTACTTTCAAAACTTTTTAAGCAATTGCTGTCCCCGTTTGAGTTTTTTAAAAAAAAAACACATTTTGAGTAAAACGCGTTTTGACACACATTTTGCTTAAAGTAATGCCATCTGCTTTTACTAAAACACTTGTAGTCTGTTCTAGAGAACGTAAAATAATAAACTTGGTATTTTTATAAAGCTAATAAGATGGCCTATAAAATAAAATCATAAAAAAATTTGTCAAGTTTTAGCAAAATTCACAGTTTTAGGGTAGTCGGATACCTTAATGTGTAATGTGATTATACTATTACCAAATTAAAAATAAGTCTCACTAACCTTGAAATTGAGCTGAATCCCAATTCTTAAAAATTTGTCTTAGGTGGAAGCGGAAAAAATACAAGCAGTCACAAGGCACGAGTTGAAACGAATGAACTCAGACGTACCTGCTACTTAACCCCAATTATATAAAAAATTCGAGGCAATATAATATCTCATGTTTTATTCATTTAAATCATTATTTATAAATGTAAAGCTCTTAATGAGAGATATCACACGCTTGGTACAAACTTATTTTCTCTATATTAATCAAAAATTAGATATTTAATACCTCAAGGAAGAAAATGGGTTCATTAAGTATATTTAGATCATATGTAACACCTAGGCAGAACATTATTACTTTTTTTGTATAATGCGCTTGGCAGCAATTGGACAGATAATGAAAAAAAAGGGCTTTTTTTTATAGAGAGATAGAAATTATATTGGATTGTAACATAAGCGCTAAAAAAATGATCACATTTTGATCTTAAAAACATTTTAGTATTTCTTTATTGGTTAAAGTATTAAAGTTCGGGGTAATTTATAAAAGTTGGAGACTCTTTTTTTCCTATTCAAACAAAGCAGAGGTTTAATGCATTATAATAATGTAGATTGAAGCCCAGGGGCTCAGTGGTAGTGTATCACGCTTCCTCGCCACAGGTCCTGGGTTCTAATCCCTGGCTGAGCAAGGTCAACTCATTCGAAGCTTGTTAGAGAGAGAGAGAGAAGAGAAGTGAAATGTATTAAAAAAGAGAAATGTATTTGTGCTTTGATATCAAGCGATTTGAGAATTAGCATTAAAATAGCGATCTGAAAATAGCTGATTAATGATTGATAATCCCGGGCTGGGCAAGGTCGATTCAACCTTTCATTTCTTTAGTGGGTCGATAAATGAGTACCAAGCTTGCTTGGAAACTGAACACTGGGGGTTTCGCTTCAGACTGACCACTTGACCGAAACATCTGCACATGCACCCCAGTGTCTAAGGCCACGTAAACTGAAATAGGCACACTTAGGCCTTGGTCCTCATGGGCTATTGCGCCATCGATTTCAGTTCAATAATAATATAGATTAAGAATTATTAAAAAATTATTTAGAGCAAAGTTGTTTAACAGTTGTTTATTGTTAAATATCTATCATAAAATGCGCATTTTGAATACTGAAATATAGCCTTTTATATTACTTCAATTGAAATCTACTATCGATAATTTCAAAATGAACTTTGACTTCACAGCCATGCTTAAATTATTCAACAGCAATATATCTGGATCATTGAAGTAAAATATTTAGGCATCATCTTGATGCCAAACTTATTTTCAAAAGACACATAAGTACATTATAGACAAAAGTTTGGATTTTAATCCCACAATATACATTCTTTCACGAGCACTCTGGATGTTTAATATGAAGGGCTATGAAATGAAGGAAATTGACGGGTTACATGTTAATAGTTTTAGACTTCTTAATGTCTCTGGCAGCGTCTTTTTGGAACCAAATCTAATCTGAAAATTCAGTTTATGTCTGTTTCATGTTTCTCACTTATAAAAACATTCAAAGATCGTTTTCCAGTTGTTTTTTTTCTTCCTGAGCGAAGAATTCAAAACTGTTCTGTACGTCAACTCATTGCAGCCCATTTTCTAGTGTTTGGCAGATAAAATTACTCTAGTATAGCCCCCAAATGCCTTTACAATAAAGACTTATATACAAGGAGATCCATTAGATGTGTCCTATTAAAAGCCGAATGCAATGAGTCTGATCAAACTAAGACTTCTATGCCAATTCGTGTGTCAGACACCTCAATCTTATCGAAAGAAAACTGATGTCGATCATGCATTACAGTTGGTAAAAGACATAAACCTTATTAAATTCTAAGTTTTTTATGAAAACTTTTAAATAATGCAATTTAAAATCATAATTAAAAGATAGACTTTAAAAAAAAATCGAAATTATTTGATATCTAAGACATTAAGATCATTAAATACAATGCAAATTGAATAAATAAATGTATAATTCATACGATTTAATTTACTTGAAATTAACTGCATTGTTTCAAAATTAAAACCCCTACCCCAAGCAACCTCTTTCCCTTATGGAGGTATATATGTACTAATATCACCACACAAAAACGTACATTTTTGATTTAATAAATTTCATCAAAAAATTCTTTGGGTAAAAATTTTTCAAGGAAATTTGCTTTAACAATTCATTATGTAACATGTAAACAATATTTTACAGTAGACTCCCGATTTTTTAAAATGAAGGGAATGGGAAATACAAGATAACTTAAATCTCTCTGTTAAACCATTATTTATTAGAAATTTAAAGAGTAGTATTTAAAATTTGTTACTGCTAAAAATATGACAATAAACTTGTCTAGTTTGTCTTTTCAATGTGAATGGTACGTCTAATGGTACTGCGTAGATGTAAAAGGATCAATTTTTTCGAGCAGTTATTATCCTCTTAATGTTCTAAGTAATCAAGAAATTCGAAGTGTTTTAGCAGAGAATCATGATACTCTCATCATGTTAAAAACTACAAGGTTTAAGGACTTGTTCTTATAGACCCACAAACAGCATTCTAATAATCTTTCATTTAGATCCCTTTTAAAGGAAACTGCTATGGAATATATATACACCCCACTGTTCATTTCAAAATGTCTTCCAGAAGTGTTACTTTCAGTTCTTTGGGTTCGATGTACACTCCATTGTTACTCAATCAAGATTTAATGCTAATGAGATGATTGGCACTCATTCGGAACGCATAACAATGCGCAATCAAGTCCTTAAACGCATTCGTTATGCGCTTCGACGAACACGCGACGCGTCTCGAACGGTTTTCTTATCAGCGGCATGCAACAATGATGACGCTGCCGCTCGTTTGTCTTGGCGATGGACAACATTATCCAAATTAATTACAAGCCGGTGAATAGCGCTCATAGAATGGGCAAACACAAGGGATGGGTCAACAAGATACAAAGTACTAAGATTATCGTCGAATTACAATTGTATTCAAGAAAGGCAGGTGATTCATCTGAAATAATCGTACTTAGCCATTATTTCATTAACAATCAAGACATAATTATTAGTAAAAAAATAACATTAATCAGTATTATAAAAGTTTAAAATCATTAAAATTTGCAAGAATGTAGTAGTCAAGAAACAAATTTTTATTTAAAGCTAATTTCACTTGCACTGTCCAAGAATTATCAAAGATTTGTGGGCATGGACACAAAAATAAGAGGAAAGAAGACAACCACTTTATCGTATTATTAATATTTTTAGATAACATTTGAACCGTATATATATCTCTAAAAAAGATGTGATTAATTTCAAGATTTATTGATATTTATACAGTTTTGTACATTTGATTGTAATCTGAATAGATTTCTTTGATGTGTATACGGTGAACACAAACACACACACAAGGTAGCATCGTAGTTATGGTCATGAATTAGTAGCTGGCATATGAGGAGGTCGAGCCCTAGTGCCACTGAAGACCCGCAGTGTAGAGGGGGTCGAGGCACGTTTAATCTGTCGAGACTCAATGTCCTCCCTTTAATGTGGTGGGGGAATGCTTGATTAAACGTTACCCTCTCTCTCAGCCCTTTACTGAAGCTCAAAATTTCGAGGTCCGTAGTGTGACGTTAATATACCTTTCAATCAGTGGCGTAAAGGATAATATTAGGCTCCCCCTGCAAAATCAGGTTTGGGGCCTCAAGCCAGATATTACAAAGGGCGTCGTATTTGGACCCCTAGAATCCTGCCCTTTCCCCGCGATATGAGGGTTGCGGTGGTGTACATTACACTGCTCTCACTCGACAATTGTACGGTGGCAAAGGAAGCCTAGTAATTATGTTCATGACTAATAGTCGATGTGCCATGAGTGAGTGAATATTAATGTATTATTCAGCTACAAAACTATTCAGTTCGAAGTCTTTTGGCGGCTGACTTCGTAATTTTGAACCACGGTCAAGCGACGGGGACGACACCTAAGCTGGAACCCCTCTTTTAGCTTCCACACTACACCAATGGAAGGACCTTTGAACCTCGACAGATTTAACGTGCATCGGCCCTCGCTTCACGGAGGGTTTTCAACGCTACCAGGCTCGAACTCCTGACACGCCGGCCACGAGTTCGTCATCTTGACCACTAGGCTATTGAGGCCACGGTGTGTCATGAATTCGAATCCTAATGCCACTGAAGACCCACCGTTTAGATGGGCTGATGCACGTTAAATCACACAAGTTTTAAGTCCTCCCGTTGGCGTGGTGCTTAGAGAGGAGATGCCAGCTCAGGTGTCGCACTTAACCCTTAATAGCCCTCGCCCACAGCCAGTATCCCTCGTGTTGCTTTATATAGCGTGACTTTAATACTAATTCACTTGACAAGTGAACGTTCTTTTTATGCGATTTTCAGAGACATATTTTGCCAATAAAAATTTACTACCATTAGGATAAAAATACTTTTTGAAAATTATTATGCATCACAACCGTCAAAAATATGTAGCATTGATTTATGAGGGTCTATAATTTAGCTCAGTAATGAAAATTCTCAACATCCTTATACATTTCTGAAGCGAAATATCCGTAAACAGCAAGCTTTTCACATCTTACAATGTTGAGAAACCAATTACAACCAAAGAATGCAAATCGCACACGGACTTCAGAAATAAGACCAACCTGAAAGGACCGAAGTTAGAGGGGGGAAAATGGCCTATTTTTCCGTATTCTTATTTTCTGAGAACTCATTAATCGAAATTACTCTTTCAACACCGATGACTTGGTAATCGTGATCGGGGTGCGAGGGGGAAGAGGTGACAGACGATTCCTCGAAATGGGAAGGGACATTGAAGGTGGAGTGATTCCGTTTTCGGTTCCATTGACCCGGAAACACACATCGTCTATTTGCCTAAAGGACTGTTGCCATTCCGCACGCACGTAAAAGCAAAAACGAGAATGTGTAATGGTAGGCTCGTAAACAGAGCTTCTCAATGGTCGTAATCGTTTCTAAGCAAACGATCGTGAAGTTGTTTGAAATAGGTGAGGTTTATAGTAGATGGAAAAGCCTGTTAACAGGTCGACTGTTTGATTGCACATCTGTCAGCAGAAAGGAGGATCGCGGACTATTTAAAGAAATAGAAGTTGAACGGAAAAGAATGAAAATATGTGTAGCAGTGTGTTTTGGAGAGGAAAAAGAAATTCCTCATTTTCATGATTTCTTACATGAAAAGTAATATTAAGTTTCACATGCACGATCATGTTGTATTTTTTTAAAAAAATTATGGTTTAAAAAAATTAAAAAACACCCTTTTATGGTTTATCGAACAAAGTTGTAACTTAATCTTTTAGTCGCTAAATCTGGAATTAATCGTCAAATCAGGAAATGGTATCTGAAATTCGTCGCCAGATGCGGGATGGGATCTGAAAAAGATAAATCGTTAATCCTTACGATCCTGATCAGAAACAATGGAACAAAATTATTGTATTGTCATCGGTCCTGGAGAAGTGAGAAAAATTTCTAATTAATCTGACCTTTTAAAGTGGGTTAAAATTGAGTTCAAAAATTCTGTTACAAAAAGTGAAGCGAAAAAAAGGGTGTTAAATAAAAGATTAGTTAATCTCGAATAATGGAATTATATATTTGGAAGGAAATTAAATTTTACTTCAGGAAAAAAAAAATATTTTTTATTACTCTTATATCAAAGGACTTTTTTTCTACAACTTAATTTATCTATACAAGTGAAAATGTTGTTTTTTTTTATCGAATAATAATTTGTGCCCTGATTTGAGAAATGAAAAAAACTGTAACAATTTACTATGGAGTTATTACTTAGAAAATATGTATAGAAATTATTATCCAATAAACTGAAAAGAAAAACTGTATAAAGCAAAGCAAATTTTCAGAGTAATTTTTTAATACATATGAGTTTGAATACTCATTTAGGAGGTTGTTTTGGAATACTTCTGTATTTAAATGAGCGTTACTGTTCCGTAATGAAGTGTTTTGGAGGTGGAAAGCCCCCGCTTGTACAAATATTTAGCTGTATTCATTTACTGTTGTAACCCCATTCAGGGTCAAAGGGGGAGAAGACCCTACGCTAACGCCGAGAAAGCACGCAAACAATGCGCTCTTGCGATATTTAATAAATATACATTAGAAATTCATTACAGACCATTGCTCATTAACTCATTTGAGTTTATTAGTACGACTCCGAACAGTTACTGTATAACTGAGTGAGTGTTATTGATGGTGAATCCTGTAATTTTGAACAATGGTCAGCGGCCGCGGTAGCCGAGTGGTCTAGGCATCGGATCGTGGCTAGCATGTCATGAGTTCGATCCTAGAACCACTGAAGATCCGCCGTGTAGGGGAGCGATGCACGTAAAATCTGTCGAGAGCTCAAACGTCCTCCCGTTGGTGTGGTGTGGTAGTTAGGAGAAGGGGGTGCCAGCTCAGGTGTCGTCCGCGTCACTTGACCATGGTTCAAAAATACGCGGACCGTCCCCAAAAGCCCTCGTGTAGCTGAACAGTGGGACGTTAATATTCACTGAATAATGGACTAGTGACAAAAATGATACCTCGGCTAATATTTGATTCTCCTATATTCTTCACATCGTTATGAAGAGTTAAATAATTGTAAGCGCCAAACATGTTTTAATGTTGAATATTGGTTATTTTTCCATCAAAGAAATTCATTGAAACTCACCGAAAATTAACCAACAACGAAAACTCGAAATTTGGCATAGTTCTTTGCCACTGCTTTAGAAAATAGATTACTTTTCTTTCATTATGCATGACGAAACAACTTCCAATATTTTCCATTCTTTCTCTAACATATTTTCTAGAAATCTATTACGGTCAAGGGGTTATTTTTTTTATCAGTTTCTTTTGTATAAAATAGTAGACACAACACAAAATTTTTAGTTGAATGTATAGTTATATCATTTTATCAAAATAAAAGTTAGCAATGTTTAACAATACATGAAATTCGCAGTACTTTTGTCGTTGGTAATATATTGGGTAATGAGAAGTAGAATCACAATATATTTTCAAAAATTGTTCTAATTCATTCATTTCAAAGAATATGCCGTAGCTTGAAATATTTACACGTTAAAAAAGTTACATGAATCGTTTCAATGTTAAATGAAAGATAAATTTTCTAGAATTGTTAATTGACGAATGCATTCGGTAACTGTATAAACATTCAATACGATATTTATTCTTAAAATTATAACATAATCCATATAGACTGTTAAGCCAACTCAGAAGAATCCTCACTCTTAGGGCTCCGATTCAATGTGTGAGTTGATGCAGAATCCATTACAAAAACTACCCCAATCTCACACACAACACAAATAAGGCACTAAACTATTTATTTACTGACTAGCTTAAATTATTAGTTTAGCACGCATCCGGTATAGTGACGCTGACTGCGGTACCTGGGCCTGTGTTTGAATCCCGGAGAAGGCATGGATGTTTGTAAATGAAAAGGGCCTTTGCGGGGTACACTAAATAGCCGTCGAGCCACAAGCCCTCTCGTGAGGTTGGTGGAAGGGAAAGAGAGGTGGGAGGCCCCTGACCCTCCTAGGGAGCTCTCCCTCAAAATTAGGGTGGAACTGAGCCAAATCGTACTGTCCCCTATATGGTGCTCAAAGCTACGGCTAACGATAGGAGTACATTTAGCCCTTTGCCCCGATGAATTCCGCGGGCCTTGTTTTGACACCGTCATACATGTGACACTAAAAACAACAACAATTATGAGTTTAAGTTCAACTGTAGTTTTTACACAAATCCTCCGCACTCTACTATAATTCATTTTCCTTAATTAGAATTGTATTGTGTCTGTTTGATAATTGTTAATAAGGATTAATAAATTAATTAGATTGGAAATAATGTCTGTGGATTATTCTGTTCCTCCTACACATCTAGCCGAGTTTACAGGTAGACAAGAGGATTCGGATGTAAGAGGTAACCGAACGTTACTACAATTTAGTTTGTGAATTCGGCAAAAAAAGTAAATATAAGTTTTCAATGGATAAAAATAAAGTACTGGAACGAAGCGTAGTTGGCATTAAAATCATGGAAAGGGGGTGAAAGTGGACATAAAAAAACTCGATGAAAGAACAGAAAAGATGAAATCACATAAATCTTCAGTAAAGGGTCTTTATTACAAAAAAATGGCAAATAAGCACATTCCATACGTACTTTTGGAGCTGCGTGATCGATGAAGGTAACACTGAGACAATGGGTAATATTTAGAGCTTGCGAACGAATGCCAAGTGTTAATCGTGTTGGAGCTGTGATAAAAAAAATAATAAAATATTTGTGAGTTGCTGCATCAAGATATCCATGAGTTGTTTTCCCGAAGTGATAAATAAAAAACAGTAGAGAGCTGAATACTCTATGAATTTTTTCCCCGAGAAAACAGATTTTTTTCTTCTTTAAAAGTAATCGCAATAAAAATAAGTTACAATTCGACCAACTAGTTTAACATTAATAATTACATATTATAAGATACTATTAATAGCAAATATTGTAATTCTATTAGATAAAATATAGGAAAATATAAAACAGGACAACACAGATTCATATAATCAACTATTTGATATTTGAACAAAATTCTGGTTTGGGTTCTATCAAAATTCGCAGGTTGAAAATTACCTACCGTTTATTTAAGTCTAAATTTTAGTAAAAAGAAATTTTTACATTAGTTTTTTATCATAAGATTTTAAAGAGTATTGAAATTGCGTGAATATTGCAATTAATTTGAAAAATTATTGAAAAAAGAAGTCAAAATATTTTTAATTTTCATCATTTGTAACACAAACTATGAATGAAAAATAAAAAGTTAGTTAAAAATAGTACACATGGATAATTTCTGCAACAAAGATTTGACTGTAAGGAAATCACATTCAAACAACAGATATTGGCAAGGGCTCAACAGAAATTAACATAACTTATAAAAATACATTAGAAATCTTAACGTGGATTGAAATTAATAACACTGCATTTAATAGTACTGCTTCAATACCATCTAGTACTTTCATGGCCCACGAGAAACTTTCGGGTCTATTTGGATTTTCTGGTGACTCACATTGTAATGAGGGACTATTTTTATCTTCCTCTAACCCCCTCCCCCCTTGTCTACTCTCGGACCCGGGTAGATGTGTGGAAAAAACTAATTGATCAGACGACATGATTCACTAAAATCGTTTATTAGACATAATATTCAACACAGACACAATAATAATCCAATTAAGATAGTTTTGATCAATTACTAGAGCGCAAAGGTGAGACCAGTTAGCATGGGGATAATCTTTACAGACATTCAACTAATTTCTACGATAACTTATACTAGCTCGCTTCTAACTCGGACGCGCACTAACAATTTACTCTCTAACTTCTATTTAAATAAGGAGCACAGTACCTGAACTCTTGTACTTCAAAAATCCTATAGATGAGGCCTTGAACACTAAAGGTTGGCTTGATCACCATGCATCCGAGCAATCCTCACTTTGGTAATCTTTAATTCTCTCTTTAACAATCTTAGATTCTCACTTCACTAACTCTCAAAACTCGGAATACAGAATTTATGTAATAAACTTAATTTGCATAATCACGTTTTCTTACCTTCGGTGAAAGTTGGTTGAAATAATTATTTCCCTTAAAGAGTCCCCAAGGGGTTAGTTAGAGCCGCGTATAGATCCGTCACAGCATCACTAAATATTATTAAAACACAACGCAAATATTTCACTTCAATGCGAATTTATTCTTTTTTCTGACTCATTTAAAACGAAAATATAATGAAATTTTTTTTTCTCAAGTAACATTGAAAGCTTCAACGTAGTTTAAATGTATTTCAGAGATAAACATTTTTTAACAAGTGATGTTTGTCATTTTATCCAAAATCCCGTTTTAAATAGTCTGAATTAACAGATATTCCCAAAACTGTGAATTTACAAAACAATTTCAGTGTAAATAATTTATTAAACTTTTAGTATTATACAATGATAAAAACAATCATAGATAACGTAACAACTTACCTTTTTAACCTCAGGTATCGAATCTCTCTTTCAAAGTTTATAAAAAGCTCATTCCCCCAAAAAGCAACAAACAAATCATTTAAAATATTTGCAATATCACTGCTGAGATATTTAAAAATCAATGAACCATATTCATATCAAATTATATGAGAATAATGCTTAGTTTTAAAATAAAAATGGTCCTTTTCCGTATATACCGCCAACTAATTTCGCAATGTATAACAATTATTATAAAACGTAAATTAAGTAACGCGATTTACAGCCTATAATGGAAACCGTTCTCGCGCAAGTTCAAACACAGTAATAATAACGATTATAGCATTTGGCGACATTTTTTGTATTCGTGATGTTTTTTTATCGACGAAGTTGGTCAACGGTGTAATAAGTAAGTACCAAAAAAAATTTGTTAGATTTACGTGGTATATTTTTTCCTTTCCTTTTTTCAAATTTGGTACATTTATCCATTCAGTTTATTAGTAATGGCTTTAAATCCGATAACGAAATAAGATCTTATTTATATTTAACATTGAAATTCAGTTCATACGTTTTTTTTTAATCGATAAACTCAAATTTCATGTGAAAGATTGTTCGGTCAAACTTTACGAGTATGTTTCTAATTCAGAACAAATGCTAAAAAGATCTTTTATCACATACTCGTAAATTTTCAAAGATCGGTATCCATTTGCTTAAAAATTTAGTTATGAATGTATGTGAATATGGATAAAAAGACAATTATAAAGAATTTTATCCTCTAATGGGAAGCAATAAAGATAACAAAACTATTTGTTATTTTAAATCTTATCATGCTTCGGTAAATGATTTATCGTAAGTCTTTATTTGTGGTTTTTACCATGAAGCCTAAGGTAATGAGGCTTTTGATTTTGTCTGGCTTCCTTCCTTTATTCGTCTGAAGTGTGAATTCAACTATAAAAAGTGAACCCAGGTAATGAAGCAATAAATAAGATAGATGTCTAGCTTTGGTTGAGAATTTTAAAATATCCTAAATTCACGCTACGTTAGCTGTTGCCAGGTTTTACATCAAAGAGCATTAGCCTCCCACAAAACGAACAAGAAAGAGCACGTGCGTTGATTACCAGAAATCGTTAGCATTGACTCTCGACGTATTTTGAGGCGGAGTTCTCGAGTTGTATTCATCTGAACTTCTCAAAACCATATTGAAATTTGTGGAATATGTAACACTGAGAGAAAAATAAGTATTTTATTCGTGATTGTATAGAAAACACATTGATATATTTCCGTTAATCAAAACGGTAAAAAATTACTCCATTGATGTTTTGTTTACTTTGCTTAGCTTTTGGTTCAATTTTTTTGCTTGTCGGTTTGGTGGTTGTGAGGTAGCGGGCCCACATCGTAAGCCCAAGGTCGCGGGTTCGATCCCGGATGGAGTAGATAGATTTTCAGATATGGCATGTAATAAATCCCTTAAGTACCAATTTGGTTCTGGTACTCTCAACAAAATCAAATAATGGCAATATTTAGCATCCGACGAGTTTGAGTTGAATAAAATTCAAACGTCAAAATTTTGTAGAGAAAACTACCACTAAATGGTGCCACCAATGAAAGGACTCCAACTCTTGGGACTTGGCGTGTCTGCAAATGGCTTAGCTACCGAAATGCAGCCCATTTGAAACAAACAAAAAGTTTTTGGCTATGATATAAATATTTGTTAATTGGTTGATTAAAAAAAATCCTCAAAAATCTTTCCATTTATTAGGAAGCATTAAAAAGATATTTTTAATGAGTAACTACCAAGACAAAATTGAGATATCAATAGAGAAATATCTGTTTTAATAGAAGAGTTTCTATTTAAGTATTTAACTCAACTCCTTGTTAATTTTGCTGATTTGTGTATACATATTAAAATTTAAATTTTCATAAAAATTATGAGCCTTCATTCTCTTAAAAATGTCTTGAGAACTCAAGGAAAACGTACGTGTTTTTTTAAGTTTACACCGGCATTTATACCACAAATAATTATTTCAAAATTTCTAGCAGTATCAGCTCTTAAATTTTTCTAATTTTTAATCACTAGAGACAGACAATCTTGAACTTGGATTTTAATTTAAAATGATTCTATTATAGAGCAAATTTCAGCATGAGTAACTTAGCTATTATTACTATTTTGCTATTGTTACACTTGTTTTTTGTTACTTAGTCATTCAGAATAATGCTTTTGTAACAAAAACAATTAACTTTGAAACTGTATAAGTAATTCTCTACTGTTGAACATCTTCAACAACTCATAACAAAATATATTTTAGCGGTGTCCTCCAATATCAGGATGACAACGTGAACTTTATATAACCGAGCCTAGTATTTATCCCACTGAACTTGATATACAGGTAGGAGTTGATTGAGGTGATGTTTTGATCTTACGTCATCAGACAGCGAAACCCACGAAATTTAAAGTTCAGTTGCCTTTTTTAGCTTGTTTGTAGGTAAAAGCTAACATTTACATTTTCCGGGTAGAAGTCTCAAAATGTTGTGCAAATTCTTTCTCCAATGGAAAAGTTATTAACTTTTTCTTAAGGTATCCGAATACTTGCGACAACTTTTTTTAAAAAAAAAATAGAGATATGGAGATTTTTTTTTTGTGGTTTTGAGTTTTGTTTAGTACAGCTTAAGAAAAATATGCTCAAATTAAGAAGAGAAAAAGAAATTATTATTACTAAAATGAGGAAAATGGGTAAAAATTTACAAAATGTAACATAAACGGGGCCCATTCTGTACCAAAAGTTTATGAACAAATTTTCAATTTTTCTATCCTAATGGGTTGCTATATTATTCATTTTTAAAATGACCTTCAGGATAAAAGATATTTTAATTTTTACAAAAACTAGAGCACTTTATCTCAGTTATTATATGAAATTGCTTAAAATAACAGTGATTATATTAGCATAAAGGATTGTAAATTTTGTAATAAAACTGTGATTGATAAATCTGAGGGTGAAACACTTCTACTATTATACAAAACTTACTCAAAAAATTTCACATTTAATTATTTTCAAAACTTTTTCAACAACCGCTGTCCCTGTTTGAGCATTTTCAAAAAAAAACAAAAAAAAAACACATTTTGAGTAAAACGCGTTTTAAAGTAAGGGCATCTGCTTTTACTAAAACATTTGTAATTTTTGTTCTAGTGAACGGAAAATAATAAACTTGGTATTTTTATAAAGCGAAAAAAATGGTCTATAAAATAAAATCATAAAAAATTTGTCAATTTTTGGTGAAATTTACAATATTAGGGTAGTCGAATACCTTAAATGCTTTTTCTTAAAAATGAATTTAAATTTCCTATTTTAAAAATGTATATACTTTGAGTCTTTTGACTTTGAAATACCGACATATACATGTATATATATATATATATATATATATATATACTTAATGAATTTTAATTACAAGAAAAATTTAAATATTAAAATTCTGTTAGGAGTATGTTTGTTAGATCTGTGAAAGAAAATGAAAGAAAAGATTACTTAAAATTCTACACTTCCATTATTTAACATTTAATAGTTCTGAAAATTTTATTATCAAGCAGATATAGGTCGTGGTAAAATTACCAATACACAGTATGATTATAATTAAGCTTACTCTATAAACAACACCCAGCAGCTAGTGAGTAGATTGCTACTATATTTGGTATATGGATAAGACATGAAAGCATTCAAGGAGTTTCAAAATAAAGTCTAAAAATGTCCATACTGTGTATAGAAAAAGGCAAATTTAACAAAAGATAGTATCCGCATTGTATATATAATCAATTTGAATATTTATTGATTAGTCTTTGATCAGTCCTCGTCATCGTACTGTATTAAATAAGCTGGGAAATTAATAACAATATACTCCTCTGTTGAAAGAAGAAATAGTTCAGTTTGTAAAAAAGGACATATTATGTCCAAATGTCCCAAATGAAGCTGTTTTTTAATCGTGTTTAAGACTATATAATGAAAGTTGCTCAATATGGCCACCGCCGTGGCATCTGTAAAACTTTCAAGGCAAACAATAAATGTTCTACAGCCTATTGTAACAAGTCTGGTGCGGTATTTCGTACATGAAACATAATAGTTCTTCAAGTCGGCCAAAAAAGTAACACACATTTCCACCATAAACCATATATAATAAGTGGTCTCATTATCTCATTACCAGAAATCACCCGGACCTTATTTTATTTCATTAATTTCTTTTTAGAACTAATGGATGTCCTTTTCTCATTTTTATATTTTTCTGCTTGTAATTCTTGTACTGAATTGTTCAAATTTTTGTTGAACATTCCATTTGGAAATTGTCTTTGTTAAATTTGCCATTTTTCATGCCAAGCGGCACCTAATGGCTGTTTTAGAAATAATTTTTTTAAAAAAATTCTTGAACGCATTTTGTGTACAGTCTATAAATCAAATTTGGTGATAACCTATGTTCTCATTTTAGGTGCAAAATGTCATTTATAAGGGTAACTTAATTATAACCACCTTGTTTAACAATTCAGATAATTTTTCATGTAAACCAATTGTGATGTAGCTGTATAAATTAAAGATAAATGACATAATGAATAAAAGCAATGCATTTTGACATAAATTTAGCTAAAATACAGTTTAGATCAGCGTTATAGACTACAGGTGACATTTTGAATCAAAGTGAGGAAGTTTAAGGGACAATTCACCTTTTCCGGGCTAAATTTCTATACATAAAAGTTAGACTCAGATTCTTAATAAATTAGAGTAAAACAACTTTCATTATTCAGCATAATAAACCTTGTGGTTAGAATCCCCAGAGTTTTCCGGAATTTGACTTCTTTAGAGAACACTGTGTAAAGGGTCTATCCGCGATTCTTCAATTAATCCTCTTGGGTAAAAGTAATCTTTTTAACTGTGATTTCAGTTGAAAAACTCTCTCACAGAAGAAGACGAGATTTATGCAAATTAGAAGTTCTATTTAAGTGTTTGCATTGGAGTAGGCGATGATGGTTGAAAGTGGAGATTGAAGCGTGAATAAGATTACGACCTTAGGTCGTATAGTTAGTCAAGTTATCTAAATATAATTCAAGTAAGGGAGTCAAGAGTGCTCCAATAGTAAGATAAGTGTGTTTATTTCTATAATAAATAGATTAATCCAACATGATTGCTTTCCGGGTTTAATGTTTTATGGCATTCTCTCCCTTAAATTGTCTAGTGCTATTAAGTGATAAAGATAATAAAATTGTACTTGAATTATTATTGCTGATATTTGCTCGAACCCCCTAACACCAGCGTCCACCGGGACGTTACAACTGTACATAAACAAATGTTACAATAAGTGAAATATTAGTCCTTTATATTTCTGTAGAGCTCATAGGTTTCGGCCTTATAGGTTATGTAGTCCTGCTAATGAAAAAACGCTCCTAATTAGTAATTTCCTGTGGGTATTTAACATCTTTGCCAACCAACATACACTTATTGGCACCATAATAATACATCTTTTGTAAATAACTGAACATTACTGAAATCTATCGTAAGTAAGTGGAAGGGTAAGAAATAAAAATTACATATACATCAGTAATGGAACAAAATCCGATAAAATTCCCCAACAAGTCCCACAAACGCTTCATTCACCTCTGTTACTCACCATCAGTGAGCCTAGGGACGATCCGTTTGCGAAATCTGTTGCCACAATGGAAGGATCGCAGAAGGGCCGGACAATGCTTGTGACGAAAACCGACTGCTGGAAATTCAATCCGTTCCGCCCTATAAACCTCTCTCAACAGATCGGTCACGCTAGGATGACCCCATGTAAATTCCCATATCATTTTTCAAGCTAATTAATTATGATCGCGATGTATATAAGACATATTGCTGCTCCAATTATACACCTCATAAAATCTTGGAGGGGCTTTAAAGTTTATCGAATTTCGGTCAATAAGGGACCGTGCGGGTTCATATATATGATTTTACGACTGCATGTAGGATACGCTTTGCTGGATGTTGTACTCGTAGAGCTCATGATATCATAACAGGAGTTATAAGTTTAAAAGTTAAGATCGTGGTGGATTATTTTCCAGTTGCTAGTAGCTTGTTCCACATAGTCTGATTTTAAGATCTTGACCAAAGCGATTTGTATGGCTCAGCAATACACTTATTGACCCATTGGAATAGGTTTAAATATAATCATAGCTAATAACTTTTATTTTGAAGGGAAATATGATATTGAAATCAATTTTTCAAAAGCACAATCATTTTCAAGTAATAGTCAACCTTGATGAATGATCTTTAAAGGAAAGTTGCTCAAGCTTAGAAAATAAGTGAAATTTGAAAAAAGTACTTCGTTGCGATAATATAAATTGGATGTGATTGATAAATTATTATTTCAAAATCAGTGTGGTGTTTTAGCATCAATTATTAGATCCCATGCTGTTAGGGGGAGGGTGATGCCATACAAAACAAATAAAGACAAATAAAAAAGGTATTATAGAAAGTATAGAACTATCACATTTACGAAGTTTCGATGATTTCTTCATATTGAGCCTCACATTGAAAAACTCAAAAAGTGTGTTTTTGCAGATTAAAAAAAATAATTTGTGCCATATTCCAAAGAGAAAATATCAATGTTTTAAACAAACATAGAAAAATTCTTTAATTATACAAAAAAATTAATTAATTAATTATTGTTTAAATATAATGATATTCAACAGACGTAATCTTTTTAACACTGGCATTAAAGCAGCTTAATCGAAGACTATGCTTCGCATGCAAAAATTAATGGAATTAAAAATCAGAACTCTATTTTAGTATGATTGTTTCGCAGAAACCGCAAAGGAAGTATATAAGAAATTGCCCCAAGCTTGCAATGCATAACCATAATTTTATTACTTGATGATATTTTATAGTACTTTATAATTCGAGCATTAACCGGAGGAAAGACCAGAACAATTTTTTTGAAGACTGATAACTTCAAAAAGTTTTACAATTTTACTTTCACGAATATTTTTGTGCAATACGAGAGCACAAAAACTGTCAAATGCAATTTTGTGCACTTTGGGAGTTATTCACATAAAAAATATAACTTAAAATTTCATTGTTTTAGAATCCATGTACTACATATTTTTCTTTTATTTTATAGGATTGTAAAATTTATAATTTATCTCGCCTTTTTATTTATTGTATGATTCTACATGTTCATTCGACGAAACAATCTTTATGATCAAATATTATGTACTTGAAGAACTTTGGTTTTTGAAATGCCGCACACAATCCATATCAACTCAGAAATAACCTCTAAAAATATTGCAACAAAGCCCATTTTATTTCTTATTTTGAATTCTGGTGCTTGTTGAAAATCAGCAAGAAATACCTAATTCCCTCAGATCTTTTTATATCTTGAATGAAAATTTTTTATTATAAATAATTTTGAAATATCGAAATTCCTACCTACAGAAATAATAGATTTATTCTTAAGTATTAAGAATATATATTGTGTATAAATACATAGAAGATTGTTAATACTGCGATTAAATATGTCTGTCTTCTACAACTATAAAGCCTTAAATTCAGAAGGGATGATCACGTTCATTTTAGGTAACTGCTTCTTGTAAATATTCGAAAATACGCTCCATTTTAATAACTATATTTGAATTCAGAGGCATAAGTAATCACGAGTAAAATATTGAAAATTATATGTAAGCGAAAAATATGGAAAGGTGCATATTAGAAAGGGAGGCTAAAGGGACATGTTAGAGCTTTATGTTAATAAGTATATTATTTCCTTGAATTCAACTGAAATATGAATCATATTACATATAATGCAGGATTACAAATTTTCATTCCGAGGACTATTTTTTTTTAAAAAAATGTAACATTTATGCTATTTAAAGTATAACATTAAAACTCCAAATCTTTTTTAACACCCTTTTATTAGCTTCACTTGTATGTAACGGAATCTTTGAACTCAATTTTTACCCACTTTAAAAGGTCAGATTATTTCGAAATTTTGCTCACTTGTCCAGGCCCAATTACAATACAATAATATAATAATTTTGTTCCATTTTCCTGATCAGGATCATCAGGATTAACGATTTCTCATTTCCAGATCCCATCCCACATCTGGCAACAAATTTAAGATCCCATTTCCAGATTTGACGAATAAAAGATTAGGTTACAACTTAGTTCTATTAACTATAAAAGGGTGTTTTTTAGTCTTTTTTTTTAAAACTATAATTGATTTACGAAGAAACATGAAGTGCAAATATGCAAACCTCTTATGTTTAGAAGTCTTTTTTCGACGTATTATTTAAAAAGCACTCATATATCGTTAAAACAGATATGTTAAATAAAACTGCAAATCCTTTGAAAAATATATTAATTATCATTTAATACCCAGTTACCTCACAGAGTTCAGAGAGGATTCATCTTAAAAATGGTTTAATATTAATTAATATTACCTTAAATGCATCACCGGGAACAGTCTTTCTTTTTTTTTTCAAGTACAAATTGTCGTTTTAGAAAATAGGTATCCTAACTTCGCCGAACAGAAAATTCGATGCATGTTATTTTATTTTTCAGTGTACAGTAATAATTTTTTATTCAAGAACCAAGAAGATTTTAAAAACCAAGTAGCTCTTAGCAGTGGAGATTCGAAGCATACGTCAGATTTTTGAGAAAACAAGATAATTTGGAATTGATACACATCACCTCGTTATTGACTTTATATATAAAACCACTTATGATAGCATCAATACAAAGACTCTTATCGCAGTCATGAAAGAAATTAAAATTTCTGACAAGTTATTAAGGCTAAGCCTGACATTAAACGAAACAAAGATCATGGTCGAAATACAGAATGATCTTTCAGATGCATTGGAAATAAAAAATGGAGTTCGACAGGGAAATGCCCTAGCGTGCCTTCTCTTTAATTTAGCTTTAGGAAAAAGTAGCAAGAGATTCCAACATCAATACCAGATGAAATATCTTTAATAAATCAATACAATTGTTAGCTTTTGCTAATGACATTGGAATTATTGTTCGAACCCCCCCCCCGTACTAAGACAAGCCTTCTTATCATTAGAGAAAGGGGCGACCCTCAGGATGGGACTGAGAATTAATGAGAATAAGACCAAATGCATGTCTTACTCTTTATCATATTTTAACAATTCTCACTTTAAAATTGAAGAGATTAATTTTGAAGTTGTTGACAGAGTTTCACTTATTTAGGTTCTGAAATTAACAATAGGAACGATTGTACTACTGAAATCCAAAGGAGAATTACTATGGTTAATAGATGTCTTAGAAGCACAGTGGCTAAGTGGTAGCGTTTCGCGCTTCTACACCACAGGTCCGGGGTTCAAATCCCGGTCTGGTCAAGGTCGACTCAGCCTTTTATCCCTTCAGTGTATCGGTAAATGAGTACCAGGCTTGCTTGGGAACTAAACACTGGAGATTTCGCGTCAGGTTGACATCTAACAGGAATATCAGGCCATGCACCTCAGCGTTTAAGGTCACGAAAACTGAGATGGGCACAGTTGGCCTTGATCCTCATGGTCTGTTGCGCCACTGAGCTTAGTTTAACAGATGTCTTAATGGAATATGAAATCGGATGTGTAATCAAAAGAAAAACAAAGGTTCTATAGTATAAAAATCTCTGAAGACCAGTTTTAACTTATTATCTGAAACTTAGCCCATGTTTCGAACACGATAAGTATCTACGAAAGGAAGATTTTAAGATTTATTTTTGGGGTATTTAAAAAAAATGCATTGGCGAAGAAATAAAATTTGGAACTCTATCACTCATATGAAGAATCTAACATCGTTAACTTCATCAAAGTACAATGAACTAAATGGGCAGGCCACATTGTCAGAATGGACGAAGACAGCACCACTAAAAAAGTCTTTAATGCCCAGCCAATTAGAACACGGAGAAAAGGCTGGCCAAATCTAGGATGGATTGATGGCCTAGAAAAAGATCTCCTAGTTTTGAGAACTAAAAATTGGAGAGCACTAGTAGGAAGAAGGCTGGCCTGGAAAAGGCTTCTTGAGAAGGCCAAGACCCACCCTGGGCTGTCGAGCCATTAAGGAAGGAAGGGATTCAAAGCATAAAAAGGATCCAGACGGTTTTTTAAAGCAATCTGATTGATCTAAAAACATGGTAATGCATGTTTTCGGATATGATGGAATATCGTCAATCTGAATTACTGTTGTAAAAGTTATATAAAAAGAGATGTGTACTTAAATATTGAAAATTGGTATGAAAATGTGATTGATAATATATATAAATGACTTTAAGTAAATTTAATAAATCAGAATAATTGAAAAAAAGATCTGCTAAAATTAAGGAGATCTGTAAAAAACAGATTAAAATGTACAAATATAGAATAACTGAACTTAGCACAAAAAATCTAGTATTCAAATATTTCTAATTGTTGTGAACATTACTCTCTAAGTAATTTTTAAAATCATGAATTTAAATTGCAAATAAATGATGCTGCATCTAAGTGATTTATTCAGCATTTTTTTTCCTTTGCCAAATTGGTATCTGCACTAATATTTAGAATTCTGTGACAGAGTTATTATATTTTTGAGAAACTTTAAAGTAATGAATTAATAACTCTACGCTGATTATGTAATTTTTACCGACTTGAGTCAAACGTCTTTAAAAGTGATAAATTAATGTCGTAATTCGGCATAGACTCTTTCTGAAAAGAGCCAAAAGATTTCAATTTAAAAAAGAAATTTGTCTGAAATGTTGTTATGCTTTTTTGGTAATAGTAGACAGGGGGAAAACTTAAAAAGAATTTTTTTTACACCACTTCAATTTACAAATTTACAGTACAGATAGTATAATATATTTTGCAGTAAAGACTACATCAATTCTCAATCACTATATCGAAAAATGCAGTAAACTTTCAAGAGAAATTTTAAAATATTCATTAAATTTATCAAATTTTAGTTTCTGCTAATTCTTTTGAAAAATTTCCAATTAAAAAATTTTTTTCCTGAATTGTACGATAAGATAATTGTTTTTAGCAATACAATCGTGTATTATATGCCTTGCACAGAAACAATCTCCTTAACGTTAAAAACAATTTATAATAAGACCAATAACATTTTATTTATCTATTAATTGCTACTTTCAATTATCAATTAATCTAAATCTATGATTAAAAACTACTCTATTCCCAAAGCAACATGAAATTTTAATGTTAAACGAAATTTCAAAATTAATATAAAATTGTGCGTACAGAGAAGCAGATTGGTTTTTCTCGTTAAAATTTACTTTATTATTTTAAAGGAAAAAATATGGTCTGTACTCAAAGAAAAGGTAAGGCTCTAAGAATAAGCAAAAACTTAAACGCGGAGTTAAAAATCTGAAAATAATACATTAGTTTACATTTTAGAATACATTTTAGTTTAAAATCGATTAAACACGAATCTTTCTTAATGAATTAAAATAGGCTATGAAACAATTTAATGATTGCATTTTTGGTGAAATTTTCTAAGTATATAAGAAAATGAGATGGTTATTAAAATACAAGCACTAAATGAGAAATTTAATAGTAGGAATTTAGACTTTTAAATTTAATATTCATTTGGTACTTATTTTAAATTACTGCATACAAAAAAAAAGTTAAGTTAAAAAAAATGTGTGTTAACGAATGTAAATAAAAAATGTAAACTATTTTTTATACTTTAAGAAATTATAAAATATTAAGGTATTTAAAATAATTGAAACAAAAGAAACAAAGAACTTGAACTTCCTGCAAACAGGATCTTGTGCGATTGCTTTTTATTTACTGATTCATAAGTAAAGTATTCAAAAAGAATACTGCAACCTCCAAGAATTATGAAACTCTAAATTTCAAAATACATAAAGATGAAGTCTAATGAGAGAAATCTATTGTATACAAAGGTTTTTTCTTAAACCTTGATGTCTTCCATTGCATCACAACTAATTCAACTTCATCCTCTTCAAACGAATTGTAAAGGTCCTTCATTTATACGAACGTATGTTAAGTATAACATTACAACTCTATCTGGAAATCCTTCAACAATTTTAATTTTTATTTTTGCTCCTCAAATAAGTAATACAGTTAAAGAAGCAGAAGTACTGTAAAAGTAACTCTTAACATCGCTTACACTGTACGTGCAAAAGGGTTAGAAGTATTTATAGTAAAAAATCTTTCAGTATTTCTAAAGATGAAAATATTAAGGGGGATAATGTTTATATTTTAATTCTAAATACTGGAACATGCTAGCCTTATTTGAGTAAGCTAAATTTTTTAAAATTAAATTCCAACTAGCATTTTAAAACTATTCTAATGAAACTACCATTTTAATTGCAGTTGAAAAGAAATGAAAGAAAGTAAGGTTTAATTTTGCTTCTTTGAATAAAATTGCTATTTTTTTAAAAGGATAACTTTACTACAACAAACTACTTACCAAAAGCATATGATTTTTTTTTAAATTTCACTTCATTTTTTGAGACATATTTAGGAATTTAATAACAAGACATGATGCTTTCTGAGATAATGAACTTCTGTTTTGTTGCCAGCTTTTTTTTTGTAATGATGTCATAAATCAAACAAAACCTTAATTTCTAATTTTATGTGTTTCTGAAAAAGTACCCGTAATAAACTGATTTGTGTGGCTATCCCATTACATTTTTTTTTACTTTTCACAAATCTTTTTTTTCTCCTTTATTTATTTATTTTTATTTTTTACTTTCTAAAAAACTTTTAAAAATCTGATTCTAACAAATACTAAAGAATACAAATGGATTCATTAAAAACGAAAATATTAAAGAAGTAATAAAAATTAAATTAATTTTTTGATAAATAATTGTTAATTTTCTTTTAAAAATATGCCGTAAAATCCGGCGTATAAAGCGCACTTTTAACCCAAAAAATTAGATCGAAATTTTGCGGATGCGCATTATACACTGGGTATAAAAAAATGATTGCTTCAAAAATAAAAATTGAAAAGAGCATTAAAAAATTAGACTTCTACATAGATAGAAATAGCGTTTATATATTTAAAAGAAACGATGTACCTAATGAACTTAAAGGATTGTAGTTCTAGAAGTATGTTGTTTTTTCAAGTGCCTAGAATAATACTTCGTGAATAAATGTCTTCAAAACATATGTGCATTGAACACATACATTTCAGGTTCCTTCGTAAAAAAGGGGTGCGCGTTATGCGGAAAATATACCTTAAAATTAAAAAATGCAGCTTGAAAGTATAGGTGCACATTATACGCCGTATTTTATGGTAGATCTTTTACGCATAGAATTATTTTAGATTATAATTCAAGGTTGTTTTTGCTTCATTCAAAAGTTTTTAATTCAATGCGCTCTTTTAAAAATTTCCAACCTGTTAAGGCTTGAGTTTTTTTTTTTTTAATCCTAAAATCATCTAAAATAAAATTGGTATTTAAACAGTAATATTTTTATCATTATTTAACTATTATTAACTATTCTAATTTTTAAAACAAAATAATTTCCTTAAAAGTTTTTTTAAAACAAAGAACTTAATCAATACAGAGATAATATCAATGCATTAAACTAATATTGAAAATAAAAGAAACAAAAAATTCTTGTCCCACTTTAATAAGCGAATGTTAATTCACACAATTGAGTTTCCATCTATATATTTCTCGAATCTAGAATGTCGCGCTTATTAAATTGTAATAAAATGCTTCCTAAATTGTACAAAATAAGAAAGATTTTTTTCTCATGTAATCTTCGAAAATAATTTATGTTCATTTCAGTTATTCCAAAGTAAACTCTCAGATCTTTAAAACAATATTTAAAATTAGATTTAAAAAAATCGAGGGATTATGATACCTCTGTAGCGTTTTATGAGGGGTATTGAAAAAAATACATAAATATTTAATAATAAGGCAAAAATAAACATTTGATAATTCAAGTTTATTTTATAATAACCAAATATATAGTTATACAGGGTTGTGATACAGTTTGAAAAATATCTTCCCTATTTTCAATTAATAATATTTTTCGAATCCCAAACGGGTGTTACCCCTAATCTTAGTTTCATTACCTACCAGTAAAAACTGAAAACATTCTCTATCTCATTAAAAAAAATTTCTAATGATTGTTTATTAAAATCATTTAATGAGAATTGCATTGTTCAGTGAATAACTTTTATTTGCATGTAATTTGATTGTAATTCGTAGCAAAATTCACGCTTTGATAAACTTATAAAAATGCATTTTTCTCCCTCAAAAGACTAAGAACCGTTTAGAACAATAGTTCGATATCAAATAAACATTGTGAGAATTTTTTCTGTTATATTTCATTTTAGAGGATAGAACAATGAACATACCAGGGAAAAATAAACATTTGTGTTTCCAGAAAGTTTATGCTTCCTTTGTATTTTAGGAGCGACAAAAGAATCGTAGTCCGTCATCGGAATTTTGCTTACTGATGCCACTTCGAAGAAAGAAACACGAAAAAAGATTTGTTGCATTCCTAGAATTTTCAGTATGATTTATTTAAAAAAAAGACATTACAAAACTCGAGAATGGGTATAACACATCCTTTGGCAAAATATGGCTTCTTTTTTTATTTAATAATGTTAAACAAAATGAATAGAACTCTGTACTTGTGTGTGTGTGCGTCGGATTTACAACCAAACTTTGAAAAGAAAAACAAAAAAGGAAACAAACTTGTGCGGTATCCGAATAAATCATTGCATGGAACAATAAAACGTCCTCTAGACATTTTGTTTTGCACATGAATTGTTTTTTAAGTATTTTCAAATTTCAGAATGTTTTACTCGTGCATTTTGATTTATGTATTTATACTCTTTACGTCCTTGATACGGAAGTTATTTTTTTTTAGAATAAGATATAGAGTGGTAGATTTTTTTGTATATAAGCATTCAAAAGTGATATAGAATTTCTATCTCTTCGAATTTTTGTTCTTAAAAGAGTTTCAATAAAATTTAGGGTTCAAATACTTAAAATGAAGAGAGGAGTATTAAAAGTTTCTGCATTTTTAGTCTAGTTACGAAATATTTTTTACAAGATATGTAGCTTAAAACAAAAGTAAGATAATATTTCCTCTAAAATTACTACTGTTATTTCTAGAGGTAATGTTTAACAAAGATACTTCCACAATTCAAAGATTTCCAATAATAAAAACCTTTGAAATAACAAAAAAATGATGACAAAGAGATGGGGAATAATCTGATACTGCAATTCAACGTTTTTCGGGTTCAGTTCGTATGGCACAAAATTTCCTTGCTTTAGAATCATTCCCATCGATTTTAAACGATGTAAAAATTATTTATTGAGTTACGCCTTTTGTAAATTCAAGTTTTTCTTGCATTTGATACAAATCTTCAATAATATTCCACTTAATTATTTGTTTTCGATATCAAATTTACCGTTCTCAAACTTTTGAAACCACTCAAAACAACTTTATCACTCAAAGTAGCCTCACCATATACTTCTTCTGGCAATCGTTGCGTCTCAGCTGCAGATTTCTTCAAACTAAATAAATTATAGTTTAAAAAACTAAAAATCACGTTTTTATAGTGAATCGAACTAAAAAGTAAAAAAATAATTCTTAATATAAGAATAAGAATAAAATGATTAACGAAGAAAATATTTTTTTTTTTTTTTTTTTTTAGTAAAAAAAAAAAAAAAAAAAAAAAAAAAAATGATTAACGAGAAAATGGGGGTCATTGGAGGTAAAAGCGTGGAATGCTCTATATTAATTGTTATAATTTCTTACTAGTTCTATTCCGAAATGCTGAGTTAATGTAAAAATGTAGTACAAAGCAGAAAATAAAATGTTATGTAAATATTTTTATAAATAAAGTTGATATCTTATATGTAAATTAAATAACTAAAGTTATATTTTTTCTAAAATTCGTTCTTAAAATAGACTTATATAATGCTTATCAACATCACTTTTATTTCCATTCACCTTTTTCAGGACATCGGAATTAAATTTGTAATATTCCTATTATGCATTGAAATACGAGTTATGTCACTTGTGATTCATGGGCAAATTTTTGGTATAAAAGAGGTCCATGGACACAGTAAATTTAGAAACCACTGTTTTAGATTTATTTTAATAAACTTTAGTCTTTTACATCTATGCATACAACTATAAAGGAGAAAAGCGACTCACTCATCAGGATATCTCCGGAACCATTAGACCTACAGACTTGAAATTTATTAGGCACTTTCTTTCATGAAGTAGAGATCCACTAAAAAAAGGGTTTTGCGAAAATTGACGCCTAAAAGCTTATGGGGTGTTAAAGATAAATATCTCCGTTTTTGTACTATTAGCCCTTTAAACGAAAAATTTGGTAAGCCCGTTCCTTTCATGAAGTAGAGATCCGCGACAAAAGGTGTTTTGAGAATCAACGCGAAAGGTCATGAGGGCTTAATATACGCATTACAGATAAATATTACCGTTTTTGAACTGTTAAACTCACAGACTGGAAATTTTGTGTAGGCATGTTTC